>QLIY01000666.1:8976-92431 GCA_003260075.1 Phallusia mammillata
GGAACATAAT
This sequence comes from Phallusia mammillata, assembly GCA_003260075.1. Classification (NCBI taxonomy): domain Eukaryota; kingdom Metazoa; phylum Chordata; class Ascidiacea; order Phlebobranchia; family Ascidiidae; genus Phallusia; species Phallusia mammillata. Next base: position 8,987 of record QLIY01000666.1, read on the forward strand.
CCAAATATCTAAGTGGCTAAAAGCTTCTGCCCAGAAAAATCTAAACAAACAATTGAAAGTTGCTTGACTGTACATAAAAGTGCAAACAATGCCGGGCCACATGTGGCCCGCGGGCCACGGGTTGGACACCCCTGCTTTACATGAAATCTAGTTAATCTACTTATAGCATCACATTACCATTAATTTGTAGTAACACAGATATTTTAAACAGTCAACTTGCCTGCATCATCTGTGGGTGAGGGGGTGGTGGACCTTGACTATGAAGTTGAGACATTATCTGAACAGATTTTAAAGATTTAGGGGATTTTGTTTTTAAACAATTTCATGCTACCAAATTGTGGACAGTTTATAAATACTGCGTTCAATATATTGCATTTAATATATGGGTAATTTTGTTCAAAAAAGGGCTCGGATTAAAAACTAAAATACATTTCATTTATTTAATCACCTGTCGAATTTGTCCATCAACTTCCATCAATCTTCTCTTAATCTGCTCCGATTTTGGAGGAGGGGGATGTGGAGGTTGCTGATCGGGAGGAAGAGTGGGATCAGATGCAGGAGGAGGAGGAGCAGGGTTCTCACTTTCCTCCTGCTGTGCTCTCTGCATCTGAGACTGGAGCTGCTGAGCTTCGTGGCGGAGAACCTGAAATAGAATGACATTTGGAAAGTTAGTTTTTAAAACCTTTGTAAACATCGTAAAAGTAAAATTATAAAACTTGAAACATCATTGTTCGTGAATGTTTTGACCAGTTCCTAAAGAAGTCTTTGCCCTTTGGTAAGTGCGGCTACTTTTATAATTTTATCAAGTCTGTACACCCATACATACAGCTAACCACATAATAAGGGGTAAAGATCTTTACAGACCCTGTGAAAACATGAAGCCCAGGTTTAAAACAACTGCTACACAACATTGCAAAAGTTCAAAAATTGGGTAAACTTTAGGATTGTATTTCACCTGTAGCCGTTGTTGCAGATGAGGGTTTGGATGCATTCCTGGTGGATACCCGGGTCTTGGTCCAGGATAGCCATGCATGCCCCCTGGCATACGGGGGCCAGGTTGGGGGTAGGGACCTCTGTTGTGAGGTGGACCTGACCTCTGCATATACGGGGTTGCTGATGATTGTGGGTGGGGTCCATATCGGTAGGGGTGGGGTTGATGTGGGTGACCTTGATATTGGTGTGAGGGGTGCATGCCGGGATATTGGGGCCCTGGACCCCTTACCATGCTGCCATCGTGTGGGTGAACTCCACGTGGGTGAGGTGGAGCCCCAGGCTGCTGTGGGTGCATTCCCTGCAGAAATTGACGTTAAAATTACTTGTATTTATATTCTACTTTTTAAAAGGTTCTGTTAAATTAATGAACAAAATTAATTTACAGATTTTGCAAAACCTGTACACTGCTTTGCCAATATTTGACAATCAGCTTTTTAAAGCTATATTTCTATGTCTAGTTTTGAACGTTCAGTTTTTAACATGAAGTTTATGCATTTTTTATCACTGTTATATATGTGTTTCACCTATTGATACTCTTGTGCTTGTATTCAGATACTGAAGATGCCACATAGGCAAAATATATTTATCTGAGTTCATAAGAATGCATGATTGATTTGATAAATTGTAATCAATAAGCATAAGGTTCATTACAGTCTTCGTCCACCAAGCAATCAGCTGGGAGATTCTGGTTTGAAGTCAAAAATACTGTATTGTAATATTGGATAGATGGTACTTACAGGCATCCCATGTGGGTGAGGGGGTCGGTATTGGGGAGGATAAGCAGCAGGGTCACCTTGAGGGCGCATCTGAGCCCCGGGATGATTTTGCATTGAGGATGGTGGCATTGTTGGTCGGTAAGGTCCTGAAGAGGAAGAGTAGGGAGCACTTTTTGATGTCGGAGGTCCTGGATAGTTTGGTCCTGATGCCAGGTGGGGACCAGAAGTGGGTAAAGAACCTGGCACCTGATGGGGCCCAGAACTGGGTAAGGTGCCAGGAACCTGGTGCGGCCCAGAACTAGGTAAAGACCCAGGTATCTGAGTGGGCCCAGAAGTGGGTAATGGCCCAGAAGTGGGTAATGACCCAGGTGCTGCTTGGGGCCCAGTCACTGGGTGAGCGCCTGGGGGTAGATTGGGTCCGTTGGTTGTTTGAGGTTGGTCCATACTAGGCATCTTTTCATCAGGTGGCTTAAGTGGAGATTCTGTTATGTTTGGCTTTGCTACTTTGACAGGGGACACAGAGGCACTGGAAACAGGCGATGTCATTGTTGGGACGGCAGTATCAATGTTTGGGGTCGGTAACTGGTTCGATATTGCAGAAGACGAAAGAACTACAGTAGATATAATGCTAACAGGGACTGAAGATGTATCGTTCGATGGTGTAAAAGAATCAGGTAAGCTATCAGCACTAGATGAAACAGAAATGTCATGGCTCTGCTGGACTTCGCCGGAAATAGAAGCAGGTTTATCTTCTGGGGTTGTGTTTACCGACATGTTTGGTGCATTATCATTCGGTACATCTGCATTTTCTGGACAAGTAGATGGTACAGGCTCTCCGGTTGTTCCAATAGTAGGTTCTGTTTGTGGTAAGTTAGGTACAGGAATACCAGGATTGCTAGCTTTGGTCATAGGTGCTTCAGAGGGAATAGGTAAACTGGCTGGTTTGGTTTCTGCAGCATTTGAGAGCATGGCACTTGGTTTTTGAGCAGTTGACATCTGCACTGGTGTTGGAACTTTTCCATCAGGTTGTTGCTTCTTTGAGTCCGCGGTGGGTGCAACCTCTTGTAATTGCTGCATAAAACTCCCTGTGCCATCCATAGCATCTCCCAGCAAACTATCCAAGTTAAATTCATTGTCAAAGTCGGTATTTGGCTCAGATGGCTGCGACTGACTAACTGACATCGATGGAGCAAATGAAGTGTTGACTTGGTTTTGTGCACTGTACTGAACATTTGGTGGTCGCTGAGGCCTCATTCCCATACTCATAGTTGTGGCTTGCTGAGGTGGGTGTACAGCAGAACTGTACATTGGATGTTGCTGGTCAAACCTCGGTACTTGAGACTGAGCTTGCTGGTGTGGCATGCGTGGTACACTGGAGCCGCCAGGACCACCAGGAGAGGGCACAGGGGGCCTTGGGCCTTGCCAATTTCCATGTGGGTACCGCATTTGATTGCTATAAAAACCGTGTTGTTGTTGCTGCTGAGACGCTGCATTTTCACCATTGTATGACGGAGCCTGCAATCTTGGGGCAGGGGATCGCACTACTGAGGGGGCAGATGGGGGTGGAGACATCAAATGTGGGGGGCTCATGAAACCCCGAGACTCATTGCGAGGTGTCGGTGTCCTTGACGGGTTAACACTTGCTCTGTAACCAGGAGTCATTTGACCTTGATTCATAAACTGTTGACCTTGTTGCATCTGTTGTTTGGGTGAGTACGAGGGCATACGGGCATTAGGTGACATGGGGCCTGCTTGATGCATGCGAGGCGATGCTTGTGGGGCTGGGTACTGGGGGGTTGTACGAGAAGGTAGAGGTGATGGGGGCATGGAAGCATTCTGACGAGGTGTCATTGTACTCCTCATTGGCGATACAGGACTGTTGTGATGTGGAGACATTGAAGGTTGCATGGAATGTCCGGGCATACCCAGCATCTAAACAACAAAAGTAAAGCATTAGGAATTTGCTATCATATGTGGCATCACTCCTCAATGCAAATCCTTTTTGCAACACACGACCAAATTGACTATGTTGTACACATAGTTTCACAATTATTTGCTGTTACCTGTTGTGTCTGATGAGCCTGAGCATTAGCAGATGGTATTTTACCACGGTATGCTTGAGCCATGTTGGTCTTCATCTGGCCTTGCATAACATTCTGTTGCATCTGTGTCATACCAGCTTGCTGTGGCTGCTGTTGCTGTTGGGCGTTAGGGCCGACATTGGGCTGGTTTTGACCAGGGGTACCCTGTGATTGGGCCTGTTGTTGCATTTGCAGCATTTGTTCATCATACTGTGATGGAGTTTTTTGACCTAAAAAAAGGAAATTCACATTCATCAAAGGGCAAATAAATTGATTAACAATGTCATCATTGAGGAAATTGTGTAAAGCAATGAGAATGACATCTAATGTAAAGTTAATATGTTATTATATGGGAATTTTTACAACACAGTCTTAGGTTTGCAATACTACCTGCCTTCAAACATATTTATTTATATCTTTTGTTAGTTGGTTCAGAGCATTTCTAACAATTTACAATGAACAAATACTACGTTTAGGTTAAATAGAACAAAATTTTGAAAACTTCCATACAGCTATGCAGACTTAATAAACAGGATGTTACTAGTATTAAGGAAAACATATAATCAGCATATTGCTATGGCATTTAGAGGAAGTACATTGAGACAGAGGCGCACTTCAATGCTGGCAGTCACCTTGCCAAATTACTTTACAATGCATCAGAATTCTAACGAAAAGCTGTACACCCTGATCAGTGGCATTTTTGTTTTGGACCACATGGTTTATTTATAACCTGACATTTATTGCGAGACACATCTTAAAGCTGTTAATACCAATGTCAATGCATGTTAAGAATTTGCACCAAATATTTATCTTCAATTTTTTGTCAAAATCTAATTCACACAATGAAAAAACTTATTACCTGCAGTTACTTGATTTGGGTATTGTTGATGGGGTGATTGTCCATACACAGCCATACTGACAGGGGTTGAAGAAGCACCCATACCTACACATTTATCACGTACAAGTATTGACACAAAAGCAAGTCTAAAACCAATCCCTTTCCAAATTAACGTCAGCTAAATGTCATGACATTAACATATTTTTTGCACGTTCGCACCCATGACAGAAGTTTGGAATACTAGTGCTAAAATCAGCACCAGTAGGAAAACAAAAATGCTATGATAGCCTTTATTTATTAAACACTTATTGAGTTAGCACAAAAAAATAACAACCTGTTTACATAAATTTCACCACAAAATGTAATCGAACTCCATTTGTAGCATAAAAAAATCATATTTGCCACCAAGCTGTCGGTTATAACCTAAGAGTGAAGAATCATTTTAATTTGTACACACCTGGCCGCTGCTGGTATTGACCGATGTTTTGTTGCTGCTGTCCGTACTGTTGCTGCATACTGCCTCCAAGTGGCTGCGAAACTTCACCGCTTTGGTAACTTGACGAAACCTTCACAGACATTACAGAAAGTTAACATTTTGCAAATTCAAAAATGATTTCTACACGTTTTACCTGTGACGACATTGGATGTCTTGCATGATGCTGCATTGGCTGGCGCTGATCTGGCATTACTTGCGACGCCATCTGCATTCCACTACTGATATACTGTGATCCATTGTACATACCACCACCAACTAACAACAGATTCATATTAAATGAAGTGAAAGTACCGTTACCAATCAATAACCTGGACAAAAAGTAACATTAAATCAATGCAGGATTCAATGACACATTTCCTTTTAAGTGGTTTCTGCTGTAGCTTGTCATTTGGTAAGATTTATCATCAAATTCTTGTGTTGGAAACTTAAGATGGCATATTGATAACCTTTTTCTTGTTGTAAATTTAACCGGAATGAAGTAAAACTTTGGCCGTAAACCAAAGTTTGACAACTGAGAAACAACTCTTAAAATTTAATGGATTGTTTGTAAAAATGTGCCAATGGCTGTTTGTAAAAATCACCAAAGTTTTAGGTAAATCATGGATTGTTAGAGTTATAGTAAAATGTTGTACATACCTTTGCTATGTCCATATGGCATTCCAGTGCTATTGTCAGAACCAAGAGGCATTGACGAACCAACAGCACTGGGGTAAGATCCAGGCATTCTCGATTGATTTTGCATTGATGCAGCATACATGTGCGAACCTGAAGCAGAAGACATACTAGAAGGGGTCATATCAGGTGGAAAAGATTGCTGTGAGCTTCTGGACGGCATCATTTTGCTGTGGCCATACATGTAGGGGTCTGTTGTCGAGTAGCTTCCAGTGTGTGGTGCGCCATAACCTGGCTGGACTTGAGCAGAGCCCGGATAGCCAGAAGCAGACTGAAACCTTTGCATTTCAACTGATTGTGGTTGTTGGGGTCCACCTTGGGCAGCCATCATCTGTGTCTGTATGCTGTTTGGTGCCGCTGCGTTTGGATGAGGAGGTGCGCGACTTCCGTACATCGGGTGGTTATATTCCTGTCCGCTTGGTACACCACTGGCGCCGTTGTACTGTCCTGGCATGTTTCCACGATACATATCCGATTATTACAGTTCAGGCAAAATCACGATTAAGCAAAAATTGATCATTATAAACTTTGTACAACGATATTTGGGAACATAATCCAAATATCTAAGTGGCTAAAAGCTTCTGCCCAGAAAAATCTAAACAAACAATTGAAAGTTGCTTGACTGTACATAAAAGTGCAAACAATGCCACTACACATCATTTCATTAACTTACTGTACCATTGAAAAACAGCTAAAATATATTAATAAATGAGAGTCAACTGTGCAAACTTCATTTTATGACCACAGTTGTATGCCACAACCCAAAGTAGAAGAAACATAACTTATCATAAATCAGAAAAAAAACAATAGTCAAGTATCAGTTTTAGTTTACACTTTTCAGTATATATTTTTAATTTTTTTTTTTAAACTCAGTATTACAAATTCACAGTATATTCCACTTTGGAATTTGGATATCATGGTGTTTCACAAAGCATTTGTTTGTGGACAGGTGGTAATAGAGATATATAATGACATGAGGAGTGAAGAAAATTGTCATTTACTTTGACACAGGAAGTGTATGGCCCCAGGCAAATCAGGCAATTTTCCGCAGTTATTGCTACCCACAGTTATAGAAAGCAATTTTGCATTATATATGTGAACAGTTAAACAAAGACACTAATGATATTTATGTCATTAACTGTGTTTGACAAATAACAGCTAAACTTTTAATGTTAAAATATCTTTTGTACTTAATATACATGTTTAAGTATTTTAGCACATATTCAAGCCAACTAATAAGTTTTGTTTAAAATATATCTAAAACATTAGCAATAATTTATTCCAGAATAAAGTGGCTTTCCCCAAAAAAACTTCTGAAAACTTTTTTGTCATAAAATATTGCTCCTAACAATATCAGTAAGTATTGTACACCAAAAGTATCATAACATTTTCTATTCTACAAAATAAAGTTCTTCTGCCTCATGACAGAATTTCCAGTTAAAACCACCTAAGTTCAACTTAACTAGAGAAATGTACACAATCAGCAGTAGTAACCCACACACTTCATAAAGTCACGTAGTAAATTTAGTTCTAAAGCTTTTTCACAAACGAAATGCAAGCACTAATTGGTATTCTAGCAAAATAAGTTAGATTATACTGTAATTTAGTTCAACTATTTAACACAAGAATTTGAACGTTTAGCTGAAACTGTGACGACAAAATTAAACTAATTGCAACGAGAAAACTACCCCAAACCATTCTAACACGGCATTTTTTACACGCAATAAGTTATTTGATTTTATCCGAGACGCCAAAGAAAGTACCCAAGATGGCCGCCATAATTACGAAACAGAACAATGACCCGCCATTACCAGAAACGCGACAGAGTTAGAACACGCAAAAAACATAAAATTGCGCACGCTCGACTTTCCAGTCAGCTTTAAATGTACCGCGTTCGCTCTAAAAACGAAGGCCCTCAACTCGACTAGAGCTTTCAAACGTTAAAACATCATCATTCAACGCGAAATCGAACGATAAAAACGAATTTTCGAACTTTGAAAAGCGTCAGAAACCGTCTGCCCGTGAATTAGTTGAATTTGATGAAGCGCCTTTTGTACAAATTTGTGCTTCGTTTTGCCTTGTGTTATATCGCGTTGAGGCCGAGGGAGATACGGCAGCCAATCAGGAGTGGCGCGCTGCATGGTATAGCCTGGATGAGGCCTGACCCGACCACACAAGGTACTCAGATAAATAATAAACAAGAAAATAGCTCCTCGTGGAACGACGGAGCCAGTGTTGTTCTCCTCAATTTCTTATTTCTTTTTTTCTCTTTACCTTCTTCAGGGTGAGAGCAAGGGTCCGTATCCTTGCCTTCTCGACAAAGCCGGGCTGGAGCGAAGCGCCTCTTTAATGTTTCTTTATTATCTTTAACCGTCTACGTTTTGCCGTTTTGGAGGAAGTCGTCACTAACACATGCACGTCACCAAAAGGCAAGCGCAGTTTTTGATGTGTCTCGCTACTGGCCTCTTCTGTCGCGCCGGATATATTTGCTGACACAACGTAAATAAATTTTGGGGTCTTATTTGCTTGCCTGCAAACTTTTGCGGGATAACAAATTACGAAGGTTGTGTAATATTTACTTCATAAACCTTTCGAAGCCGGTTTTCTGCGAATAATTAGGTAGTTCGGTAGTTTTTTGCCCGGCAAGAAGTCAAGAGGGTCAGCTCTTTTCAGCGAAGTATTTATTCAAGTCTGCCTGGTGGAATATCTCTGGCAGGCAACGTGGCGCGTAAAATAAGCTATAAGGAAGTTTAACACTGACATTTTTGGAAGAATATCATCTAAAATTCAAAAACTTGCATGTCAAACATTTTAAATTTTAAATTACTCGTTTAAAGCGTTTAATACTGCGTGGATCAGACAGGAAAAACTAATAACCTGCGGTATAACCAACCGAATTTAGGCGGACGTTTTTTCCCTTGCTTGTAAATGCTTTACATTTTCCTGTTTATTTGCAAGTTATTTCAAAATCCAAGTTAATTTACTTTAAACTTTCCGCTATTGCCGAAACTGTTGATTTATAAAGCACGTCGCTTTTTAAGTCACTGGGCTGTTATCTTCCTAATAAGAACAGATCCGTTTATGGTGTTGTAACGATTATCAGTTTTCACAACAAAAACACCATATTTTCTAATCAGAATACAGAATAGATGTTTTTTTTACCCTGTTGCTCCCAATAAACTGGAGTGCCGTTGGATGGCTACACTAGCCAATATGGCCTATTTCTCGTCGCCAGCTCTACAGTACGGTTGCGATTAAGGTTGTTTCGCTGTGTAACTATTTAAGCAACTTAGGATTACAGTACATTTGACCAAATGCATTCGCTGTCATTTTATCGTTTAGAACAATAACAGCCTTTCATTGAACTTTCTATGCAAACGCAACAATATTTTTATTTCAATGTGACAAATTCAAGCAATCCCAGAAAAAACGTCTATAAATCATCACGGACACCAAAACCAGGACCCGTTGGAGTTTCTGTGAGTGATGTTAGGCCACCTAGTGGCTCGCATGCAAATCTTCCACTCCTGAAAAAAATGAGAAAGGTCATGAACAGAAGTATCCAAGGCCTGTTTTTGAATTTAGCTTGAAAAAAAATCTTACCTTGGTCCTGCCCTTGGCGTTCTACCAGCTTTCAAATCATCCAGTATTTCTTCCATATCGCTTGGTTTTAAATCTTCCTGAAATTCATAAATTATATTTAATTAAAAATAGGTTCATTTATTGGGAACAATAAATGGAACAATTATTTTCCTGTGTTTCAAACCTTGTCCAAGTAATACCAGCAATAGTTTAAACATGCAAGAAAGCATTATCTATGTACTGTATGTGACATACTAGGTTGCAACATATACAAAAAAAACAATTCAATTTAGTTTTCTTGCGAAGTCAATGTTTTTCAAGGATTGGCATTTTTAAAGAATCAGTGTGTTCAACACAAAATTAACGTAAACCAGTTCTTTTGTGTGTTTTTCCCAGTTGTGTTATTGAACAGAATTAGTGAGGCATGGTTTGTCAGCCTGTTACTCCCAACAATCTGGATTATTGTTATATCGCTGCACTAGCCAATACAGCTTATGTCTTGTCACCAGCATCAATGATTATTATAGGTCAAAACAGTGTGCACCATCTGCAGCTTACTTATCATTTTTGGTTGGGTGCTTTTTAAAGGTGGTCAGTTGATTCAAAATTTTTGTTTTGTTTTTATCACTTACGTAGTAAAAATCATTGATTTGTATCATGGGGGCATTGACACAAGCACCGAGGCATTCCACTTCCATAAGAGTAAACATTTTGTCTTTTGTCGTCTCGCCAACTTTTATTCCCAACTTATCTTGTATAGTTTTCAGAATGGCATCTGACCCGCATAACATGCATGGAGTCGTTGTACACAGCTGCAAGTGATATTTTCCAACTGGATTTCTGAACAACAAAAAAGTGTAACTTCAATATTAGACCAGACTTGGTTATGTGTGTTTTTAGGCACTGGTAAAAAAATAACCTTGATATGTTTGCCATAAACCACACTTGTAGTCAGGTTTTAAGTAAGCTTGATCAAACAATGAAAAAATTTTTAGTCATAAAATAAATACTAAGCACTGCAAATCAAGAATTGTTTACAAAATTCAATATATTTACAGTAAGCTTAACGAATCATTGGTAATAATCCAGTACTCAAAATGGTGCAACTGCAACAATATCCGCCATGTTTTACCTGTTATACATGGTATAAAAAGTGGCAACTTCATAAACCCGCATTGGCGGAACTTCAAGGACGCTGGCAACTTTGTTCATAGCAGATATTGGAAGCCAACCATGTTGTCTTTGTGCTACATCAAGAATTGGCATTACTGCAGCAACTTTGTGGCCTTCCGGATAATTAGCCATGATTGCATCAATTCTCTGCAAAATACAAAAACATTTTTACACAAAGACATAAAAATAGTCAATGAATTTTTAGTTCATGCTAAAAAAGTGTCTAATTAAGTTGACAAAAGTGTATTTAGATTCAGAAGCAAATCTATTAGCTACATGTACCATTCTAAAGTGACATACCATTCTTTGCCACTGGATTTGTAAGTTTATACACAGCAATTTTCACAAACAGAATGCGTTAAAAAGCATGATATAGTTATTTGACACAATAAAATTTGCTTTGTATTTACCTTGTAGTTTTCTGGTGTGAAATCAAACGGAGTGTTTGCGTTGTTTTCTGGTGTGTCAGTGTGGTTGAAAATCGCTCCACTGCTTACTGCAGCTGATTTGTGAATGCTCCGAACATTTTGTCGTACCTTTTATGATAAAACAAACTGTGCAAGCTAGACATATAAGTTGAAAAGAAACACAGCTCTTAAATTTACAGGCCTTTCCAAAAAAACAAACGTTTAAAAATTTACCTCAAATTAAATTCCAAAATAATACGAAATAAAAACACAAGTGACTCACCAATACCGACAATATTTGTTTAGCAGAAGCAAGCATCTTTTCTGCAAGTGATAGTTTGCCAAATCTACGTTAACTCCAATCCTACATAAGTTTGTCCTTCAAAACCAACAATTACGTTCAATTTGGTTGCAAAACTAATTTGGCACAACACATCTTCGCTACGCAACAGTGATTTTGCCATATTTTAGATATTTGTGGTAAACTTTAGCCAATTTCTCCAAAATTTTACATTTTTTAAAGCCTTTTTTACGCTCATAAAAAAAGAAAGTGTTTTGCGTTAATAAAATTTCTTTTTAATGCTAAAACGTTCTAAAAATAAAAAATAATGTTGAAACTGGTTGAATCCTAAAGATGGTTTCACACATTACAGTGAACACAAACAAAAAGAGAAAAATCATTTGTTTCATTTTCATTCTCGATAGGCGAGCAACGTCTGAATGCTTTATGCTCGCAATAAATCCGTCTTTCAGATGCCTATTGCATTGCAAGTCCGCCGAATTATTTCTTGTTTGCACTTCAGTTCATGCAGTTGGTGACTTCAATTTAGTTCAACCCATCGGAACCACTGGGTTGGAGCAATGCCGCTAAAGTTTCTTGCTCAGGGAAACAGAAGCGACCGAGATGGGATTAGAACTCACAACCTTGAGGACACAAAGAGGTTGCGCTAACCACTCGGCCAACTTAGAGAGGACGAGATTCATATTTTACTTCATGTTGCGTTTTATGTCATTTTCAGCAATACGTTTGTACGTCTTGTTTTTTCTTGTGGTGGCGCAGCAGAGCACCTACGGAATACACCCTATTTGGGTAGAGTTTAACGTCAAAGGGGGTTAAATGTAGCCTATCGAGTTCGTAAATATCTGTCAGACGAAATAACATCGCTCAAAAGGCGAAAAGTGACTCAAAACAGACGAAGTTGTGACAAGAGCCATCTGGCTCAAACAAGTTATGAGAATATGAAGATAGCGACAAACGAGTTTCGGTAGCTTTTGTCGGCTCAGCATTCAACCACTTTAAGGTGCTTGAAAGATCTGAAGTTCCATTCAGGTTTGTGTAACTTGCCTCTATCACTGCCACTTACTTTCCCCTAAATATGACATTTATGTCTGAAGTCTCGAAATCTTAAAATTCCAATCGCCCGTTCCCCAAAAGGGGGTCACAGAGATACAAAGGCACCCCCCAAATACAGTCATGTTATATCCTCACATGAAAAAGCACGGCTATGTTTTTATTTGCATTTTGGTGAAGTTCTTTTTCATAGAGGTTTACTTAACATTGGAACCTTAAAGCATATTGTTTCATTACAGATAAAAATAAATTGTTTCATTGCAGATAAACGGTATTTTGTAAACAGAATGTGTTGACGAAAAAATAGATTGACAAAAAATAAAGCGCATAATAGCCTGCACATGCAACTTTGTAACGATGTGTAAATCACATCGTCACCCACTTTTCATGTTTGTGAGCCGGCCTTCGCAGCAAGGCACACTTCACAGGGCGAAAGTTTATGTATGTCCTCTGCTTGCACCGCGCACGAGAAGGATGTACGAGGATGAGAGCACTTAAAGTATACGACGAAATCACACCGACAGTAAACTCTTCATCCAGGCCAGAAACAAAATCATCCACGCCGAGAGATGGCGGAACAACATTTTGCTACAATTTTTGTTGTTGATTCAGATAGACGTTTAGATTTAGTACAGTTAGATTCGATTTGCAATTAAGGTTTGTGCAAATTAGTTCAGGCTGCAGGAGGCCTAAAGAAATTTTAGTTGGAAAACAGAAACAAAAAGTCGAAAATTTGTAGGTGAAAGAAACTCTCCAGTTTTACAAAAATCCTCTTTGTAAACAAATTTGTCAATAAGAAATAAAAATCATTAAAAACAAAATCTTTTTTCGGAGTTATGTATTTGGGTTAATTGTTTCATTTATTAACGCGGTAAATTCAAGTTGCCGCAAATTTTTTTGTTAATTACCAGGATCAAAACCAAAAATTGCTGGAAAATTTTGCAACGACAGTTACGAGATTTTAATCAAGATTGCTTGTTAGAAGGTTGCAATCAAAGCCACTTATTTTTATTCAACTTACTCAACTTTATTTCACCGGTTGTTCACCTGCAATAATTTTTCGTGTGTTTGGAATTTAATAGCGATTCAATTGTCAACGAAAGAATGCAGGAAGGTATGACAAAGCTTGACAGTTGGATAACATTCTTTTAATGCACAAGATGGTGCAAAGAAAGTTCAAACACCGGAAATTTACTTGCTGGATGAACATTGTACAGTGTTGGATTATTTTGCACTTCGGATTTTTCGGTATTACTTCCGCAATTCAATGGCTGTAAGTTTGTGTTTCAACCAAAGTTCCATAAGTCGGTCCGATATTTCGGATCGGATTCGAGTTTAGGAAATATAACGTACATGATGTGGGCCTGATTATGATGTAATTTTATTTCTGGTGTGTCCAACTTTGAACTGAAGTGAAGTAAAACTCGGGCCGGGCTTTAGGGTTCGGATATTTGAATAAAATCGGTTTGATTCAGTTCAGGTCTGACTTTACGCTTGGCCACAATCGAGTTCCGATGAAACTAAGTCTAGTGCCTTAATAAAAAAGGGTTCAAGCCGGGTTTCGGTCCCGCTTTCATTTTCGTTTCAACTTGTAAAAGTAAGTCATAACGGTAAATTTCTACTTTACAGATCTTTGGGCAAAATCATGTCAGTTGGTCCTGAGACAAGGTCAATGCTGTTTTGCGACAGAAGTTATTATTTAACTCCAAGACAACGGAAGGTCAGTAAAATATTTTCAATTCTTTTTTTTTTGCAGTTCATATTTTCAAACATTGAAGTATTGAAAAAAAGTGTTTTTGGAACTTTAAAATCGAATTTTGTAACTTAATTGTATTTAAACCTTTCGTTGAGTTGGGTCGAATATATTTCGTTTGGCCTAGTCCGGGGGTTCCCAAACTTTTTCGGTCTGTATCCCAAATGTCTATTTAATAGCGATTCGTGGCTCACCACGTGCTGTAAATTTGGACACAAACAAAAAAATAACTCAAAAACAGTCGAAATGGTTTCCAGCAATTTATTTTTAATAATGTACATTTCCTGAAATTTGGCTACAAGATTCGGAATTATTTGCAAAAATTACGTTTTTCAAAACAAAGCGCATAATATCTACAGTATAACAAAACAATAGAATCTGTTCAAATGGGTCTGTGGCCCATTGAAAATGTTTAGGTGGCCTAGTACTGGGCTATGGCCCACAGTTTGGGAACCACTGGCCTAGTCGGAAATAACTGCACAACGTTGAAATGTTAGAGCACAAAACAGTAAGGGCACAAGGTAGATAATGGCTAAACGCGCTGCAGCTAGATCGTATTGTATAAACGGAGTGATTAGAATTAAAAAAACGGACAGCGCGTGGGTTCGAACTCATCCGTGAACTTTCTCAAACAAAAGTAATTTTCTATCTAAATCCACTTTTTATTTCAGTTTTGTCGACAATATTCGGGCACTATGGCTTCCGTGGCCCAAGCGGCGTCGTTGGCCATGAAAGAATGCCGGCGTCAGTTCGTCAATGAGCCCTGGAACTGCTCCACACCGTACAGACGCCACTGGAACCATATGAGGGGTTCAACGGCCCCCGGGGGGGGGGGGGGGGGGGGGGGGGGGGGGGGGGGGGGGGGGGGGGGGGGGGGGGGGGGGGGGGGGGGGTGCATTAAGCTCTGCCGCTGTGGCCTTCTCTGTTGCAAAGGATTGTAAAAACGGGCGCATCAATCGTTGTGGGTGCGACGGTACGTGGGACAAGTACGCCCCCACGACTGGTGGTTTTTCTTGGGGCGGCTGCTCGGCGAATATCGACTGGGGCAAACACATGTCGCGAATGTTTACTGATGTTCCGCGGAAAAGAAGGATGAGGCGGAATACGCGGAAATCCCGGAAAAGAAGAAGGAACGAAAATCATGTGAATTTCTACAACAATAATTTCGGCAGAAAGGTAGTTCTTATAAAAATGACCTAGTTGCAATGAAACTTCTATTAAACAAGTTACGAAAACGGCATGTTTTTAATTCAAATTTTGTACCTCAAAGGAAAACAAATCTGTCAGATAACTTACACATATTGATAGGCCTCTATTTTATTGCCTTGCAACAACCACTGTAGTAGTCGTTTACACAATGGTTTACAACCTTATATACTGATCGCGTACCACCTGATAACTTAGTATCGCTGCGAAGCACCTAAACCCTGCTTGAATAAGTAGTCGTAAAAATAGATACGCCTATTCTCCTTACTGGGACAGCATATTTCCAATATAAGATAAGTTAGGAATTAAATGCAAAAAAAATGGCAAAGACAAGAGTTTCGACCCAAACCTGGGCTGATCGGTTGGGTCTGTTAAGTTGCGTTTTGTGATCTGTCTAGAATTGAGCATAACAGAAAGCGACTCGCGCACCACAGGTTGGCTTACACAAAGGGTTTCGTTTTTGAGCAAGCTACTTATCATGTGTGGTGTTCAACCTTGTAGTTTCGCAATTTAAGAATGCAAATATAAACGAAAAATGACTCCAATCTGAGTGACGCACATTCGGGCAAACTTCACCATAGAAGTGTTTACCTATACCACAAAAGCGAGGGTGCTCAATAAATCCATGGGTTAACAAGGCCAAGTGCGAGGGGTGATTTGGCAATATCTGTTTTGTCCACAGCAAGAATCAGAATCCCAGCAATTGTGAAAACTGACAACTGAAGAACTTCTTCAGCACAATCAGTAACTTGTAAGGGAGAGACGATTGTCTGAGTGGGGCAAAATATCGATTTCTGTTGTCTGTCGCAAGAAATTTAATTAAATTTTGGTTCCGGTCTTTTGAGAAGAGGACACTTGCTGTCTGAATGCCAACGTTAAAAGCGCGGGAAAAGCTCGTTGAGTTTCGCTTGAGTGGCGTTTGAAACATTCTGACAAATTGGTTGTAGCATTTTGTCACATGAATGTTTTTATCTTGTCTGGGTTGTTACTGATATTCTTGTGCGGACAATACAATTATCAGTCATCATGGCGGTATAAAATAGTAAAAGACAATAAGTCGTTTAGCCACCATGCATAAAATGCTTCCATCTGCGGGTGATAGCAATCTATTGAGTATTGGGAATGACAACACATTGCACAGCGACCCATAACTATAGTTGTAGCCTAAGTCGAGTTTTCCGTTTCGAGTTCGGGTTTAAGTTAAAATAAAACGGGCTTGATTCGGGCCTGAATTCACATTTGTGTCGTAATTTCACTTGATAAATCAAACTTTTGGGTCTAATTTGAGCTTGTTAAACAAACTCGCATTTAAATTAAGTTAATCAATATCGAGCAGTGGCGGCTCGTGCCTAAAATTTCTGGGGGTGCTGCTCCAAATTTTAGCCTTCATTAAACAAATATTGGCAATACATAGAAAAGCCACATTTCTAGTTTTCTAGCCATTGTTTTGTGTAGAAACGAGTAATACAAATGTTAATTAGCAACTCTATTGTGACGTAATTTTTGTTACGCAATAATGTACACGAGTGTAAACAGCAGACGACATCATCAGGGAATTTTGTTTGCTTGCACAGCGACGGACCAAAGTCAATAACATGCAGTAATAATGTGGCACAAAAACACACGTGACACAGACTCGAAACGAAGCGGGTGTAAATACGGTAAAACACAACAACAATACATAGAAACAAGTTAGTAAAAAATGAGTCGAAAAAGGTCGTATTTCAGTTGGACAACATTTTCTGGCTTGTATTTTAAATTTCAGGCACCAAATTCGTAACCCAGTTGTGCTACAGCCTGTTATTAAAATTATGAAAGGTTTTTAAACAGACAACAAACTGTTTTGCTATTTACGTCAGAAACTGATGGAACGAATGGGCCGAAAGTGTAAATGTCATGGACCGACTGGATCTTGTCAGCAGCAAACTTGCTGGAGAAGTCTCCCAAACTTTGAAGAAATCGGGGCAACGTTGAAAAGGAACTATGCAGAAGCGCAACAGGTATTTTTTTTGTAATTTGACCCAAATACTTACATTTTGTTTTGAGGTTTGTCGTGACCCACTGACACGCATTCTTACTATTTTGGTTATTTTTGTCTGTAAATCAGGAAAGCTTTTCGAAAATTACTACGTCAGTTCGGAAAATCAAAAAATCAAACAAATATGTTTTGTTTTTGACTACACATTTCCATTTAGCCCAAACTTTAGAGCTGGTTCAAAGCATTATCAGTCAGACAACGCTCAACAGTGAGCAAAGATCGCGACTCA
The DNA here is from genome assembly GCA_003260075.1 of Phallusia mammillata. Lineage (NCBI taxonomy): Eukaryota > Metazoa > Chordata > Ascidiacea > Phlebobranchia > Ascidiidae > Phallusia > Phallusia mammillata. The sequence continues at coordinate 26,522 of QLIY01000666.1, forward strand.
TAGTTTGGGAAACACTGCTATAGGCTAAGTCGACCTTTTGTTTTACTTTAATTAGATGTGAACATGCCACTTTATTTCACAGGTGCACGTTGTTCGAACCAGAGACGGACGGACGTTGGTTCGACCGAAGCAACTCTCTCATCGTTGGAAGGAAACCCTCGCGTATCTGCGTAAATCACCTGCTTTCTGTAGAACCGCAGGAAGAAAGTGTTCGCTCGGTGCAAACGGTCCCGCAGGGTGCAAAACGATGTGTTGTGGCCGTGGGTACACAAACAGGACAGTCGTTGAGAGAAACTCATGCCAATGCTCGTTTCAGTGGTGCTGCTCGGTCAGTTGTAAAGATGTTTGTGTTAAAGAGCACGTGGAACAGTATTGTCTGTGACCTTGAAGTGAGAAGTCCGATGATCGGACTCTTTTTATCCGTTTGAAGAGGATGGGTTTCAAAACAAATGAAACGTACGTTCAACAAGACTGCTTGGACGGGAAAACTCGTTTGAGCTTGTTTCAGTGATCGCTTTGGAAACCATGCAGCTGTATATACACTTTTGGTGGTGGTGAATTGGATTAGTTTAGGTTTTGCTTTGTACATGATGCATATAAGTCTTCATAATTTTACCGATATTCTTCAGAGCGTGTTATGTTGTGCAACTTCTATTCAGCTTATTTGTACTTTTTTCGGCAATAAAAAAAATCAAAAACAAGTGAATGTGAATTCAAATTAGGGTTAGAGCAGTGGTTCGCAACCAGGGTCCATGGCCCCCCAGGGGGGGAAAGGGGCATGGGTGTCCGCAGAAAAAAGTGCAGGGGAGGGCAATACTATCGTCACATCGTCGTTTGGGAAACAGTTTTTCAGAACAAAAATGGTAGGTTGGCAAACAATTTTTAACGGAAATGGGATTTACATAATTGCTTTTTGACACATTCACCAATGACGTAAGTAATGTTCGATTCATTTAAACTGTTGTGAAACCTCATGGCCACGAGCTGCCCCCCTCTGAGGACGCCCATGGCCACGAGCTGTGTTTCGGGGGGCCTACGGGTGTATATTCACCAGAAACACCCACAAAAATCTATTTTGTTTTTAACTGTATTCCCTAATTAATCGACTATGTCATATACTATTTGTCTAGATTGAAATTTTTCACGATTACAGATTCTTGTTTACTCTTTTCGACCTGTTTAAAGCCGGAATTAGTACCGAATTCCAACACGAGATTGCCATTAGTTTTGTCAAAGGTCCGGATAGGAATAGTAAAACCTACCAAGGGTTCGAACACTTTTGTCAGAAATGCAAATGCAACATGTATTAGCCAATTTCGGGTTTAGCAAATAAGGAGAATGCCGGTCCAAGATGAATCTATTTGTCTAAATTATTACATCAAAGATACAACTTTGCGCGAACAACTGCCTTTTTGTTAATTGCAGAGGAAAATAATGGACTTGTTTTTTTGTCACAGTTGAACAATCGGACCTTACATACGATTTTCCAAAGACTTTGCCCCTCTCCTAAATCAATCGCTATGCGGACCCCAGTTTAACACACAATTGATAGTGTATGTGGGAAAGCCGTAATCAAACCACTGCAGAGGTCCAGATCCAAGACCCCAAAGGTCCGGATATGGACCGCGGTCCGCCGTTTGAGTAGCCCTGTCCTAGAGGGTTACTTGAAGGGGGCCACGAGGACCATAAGTTACTTTCAGGGGGGCACGGTCCACGAAAGGCTGAGAAGCACTGGTTTAGAGCAGTGGTTCTCAACTGGTGGTCCATGGACCACTAGTGGTCTTGCGCGGTGGTCCATGGCCTGAAACGAGTTGAGAACCACTGGTCATGGGCGTCCGCAGCGGGGGGCAAGAGGGGGGGCGCGCCCCCCCTCTTGCCCCCCGCTGCGGACGCCCATGACCAGTGGTTCTCAACTCGTTTCAGGCCATGGACCACCGCGCAAGACCTCTAGTGGTCCATGGACCACTAGAGGTCTTGCGCGGTGGTCCATGGCCTGAAACGAGTTGAGAACCACTGGGTTAGAGCAGGGGTTCTCAAACGCCGGGCCGCGTCAACTTTCCTGCCGGTCCGCCAAATATATTACAATTTTATATCTCAATTGCAACATGCAAGATGTTGAAGGCCGATAAATCGTGTGGAAGTCAACGCTCTACTTTCTTGCAGAAATTTCTTTAGAACCGCGTTAAAACGTATGATATCAAACAGACAGCAGCATAAATTGATTTTTTTTCTCTTTTGAATTGCATATTTTTGTCGTGATTACTTTTTGGGTTGATTTGAAAGACCACCGGTCCGCAAAATTTGTTTCGAAAGTTTACCGGTCCGCAAACTTAAAAGGTTGAGAACCACTGCTCTAACCCAGTGGTTCTCAACTCGTTTCAGGCCATGGACCACCGCGCAAGACCTCTAGTGGTCCATGGACCACTAGAGGTCTTGCGCGGTGGTCCATGGCCTGAAACGAGTTGAGAACCACTGGTCATGGGCGTCCGCAGCGGGGGGCAAGAGGGGGGGCGCGCCCCCCCTCTTGCCCCCCGCTGCGGACGCCCATGCCACTGGTTTAGACAAGAGGATATCCAACTGAACTATTCGAACTATATTTGAATCAGCGTTTTTGGTTATGGAAAGTAATTTAATAACGGTTTAACAAAGAGCAATGGAGGCGTCAGGGTAGCATCAAAGGTTGGTTAAAACGTTGGTCTTCAGCGTCATTGAGTGGTTAGAACAAAACCATTTACTCTACACTTCTGGTAGCAAAGAGCATCGCCGCACGTGCCGATTGTTCCAGAAACAGACCTTTCCGGAACGTTTATTTTCACCTGTATTGATGGAGCAACGACTTACTTGCTTATTGTTTGCACTTAAATTATTCCTTTTCCAGACATTTACTAAAGTTGTTGTCAAAATGAGTAAAATAATACATTTAAGTGCAAAAATAGCCTACATCTATGGTGTTTTTTTATGGTAAAAATAGGCAAAAAACTGCTAATGCATGACACGGTGTGACAATGAAGATTTTGACGAAATTTGTATAACGGTTGAGTTTGTCTTGGAAACCAACACTGCACTAAATGTGGTTTAGTTTATTTCTGTTTCAAAACCCGTAGACAGTAATTTCAGGCAAAATTATTTCCAAACATGGCTGCTATTAAGTCTTTAAACCCGAAAGCAGAGGTAGCAAGGTCTACACAAGCTCTAGCGGTGAATATCAGCGCTGCAAGAGGCCTACAAGATGTTCTACGAACCAATCTTGGACCAAAAGGGACGATGAAAATGTAAGAGTTTTCTTAAGCTATTTGCTTCTTTACACAAAGGCTTGATATTTGTTTTTGAGTAAAATTTGTCAAGGGGTTATTTTTCTTGTTGTTTCTTTGAATACTTAACTTTATTATAGATTAGTAAAATAAAGATTATCTCATTTTCTTAAACCTGTGCATTTTAAAGGTTGGTGTCTGGTGCCGGTGACATTAAACTGACCAAAGATGGAAATGTTTTGTTACACGAAATGCAGATCCAACATCCAACTGCAAGTTTAATAGCCAAGGTACAACAGTTATGTCCAATAGCAATCCACTACAGAAACATTAATTTGTAAAATGTGTATCGGTTTATTTTATGGACATTACAACATAGAAGATATAACATATGTTGGGTGTAATTATCATGTAGGTTGCCACTGCACAAGATGACATCACCGGCGATGGAACCACTTCAAATGTTTTGATTATCGGAGAATTACTCAAACAAGCAGACAACTTTGTACAAGAGGTATCCACAGTCTGTTAGTTTAATACACAGTATCTTGCTTCCAGTTGTCGGATTTAAATTATTTGTCAGCCAGTTCTATCACAATAGTCATATATTTCAGCTGGATCTCAAAAATCGGTGTGTCAGATAAGATGCAAAAATCCATTGACAGTGACCAGTAATGCTAACTGGTTTGCTGATCTCATAAAATTGGTGAGCGGTTCTATAGAACTGGTGTGAACCGACTGAATCCCACCACTGCTTGCTTCTGCTTAACGCTCAGATCATCAAATTTCCTCAAACAGAAATTTTTCAGATCATTCAATTTTTAAATGTGTTGATAGTAGTGATACACCAAAGTTTCGGTTGGCCGAAATGAATACACTGTTTTTCGATGTTTCGGCCCGAACTTTTTTGAAAATTCGGCCGAAACCGAACTTTTTGATTGCATGGAATTAATGCCTAAACTATCATTTCTGACAATACGAAAGTCATAAATTAACTAATTTTTGTGTCTATAAAATACGAGCAACCTTGTCTGCAAACTATTACAATTTTAGTAGCTCTTCCGCATTGTGAAAGTGATTTTTATTTGTCCTAATTCACTTCACTCGCATCAACGACACAAGGTTCAGTTGAAAACATCCATAAGTTCGGTTTCGGCCCGAACCTTTTTAGGCGGGTTCGGTGCATTACTAGTTGATAGCAAAATGTTGTATTTTCAGGGTGTACATCCCAGAATCATTACTGAAGGTTTTGAATTGGCCAAGGACAAAGCACTTGAAGTTTTAGAATCAATTAAGTGCGATTTCAAAATTGATCGCCTGAAATTGATTGATGTTGCTCGTACCTCGCTTGCGACTAAAGTTCACCACAAGCTGGCCGACCAACTTACTGAAGTCGTTGTTGATTCGGTGCTAGCTGTGAAACAACAGGATGAACCAGTTAATTTGCACATGGTGGAAATTATGGAAATGCAACATAAGCTGGATTGTGACACAAGGTAAAATAATTGATAGTAAACAAAAAGTTGTGGCCCAAAAAACAGAGCACTTCAAATTTGCCAAGTTTTTGTGATCCATATTACCATATTATGCAATTTTATGAACCATATTATGCAATTTTAGGCAACAGTTGGGTATTTAGTATGCATTTAACTGAATTGCGATTAACCAGAACAAGTGTACTTAAAATGGTTTTTAACTACTGTTTAATTTCAATTGTCCTCTGTGTGTTTTCCATGGTTTCTTATCTAAAACGAACATTATACTTAAGCAACCAAGCTTTACGTGCAGTTGTGCACAGCAAAAAGCATATTTTTTATGTAATATTTTTGTGATGTTAAAGTTATTTTTTTGTTTCAGTCTGATTAAAGGAATTGTGTTGGACCATGGTGCTCGACATCCGGACATGAAAAAAAGAGTGGAAGATGCATTTATTTTGACTTGCAACGTTTCTATGGAATATGAAAAGAGGTAACTTACACAATAACAATAATGACATTTTTGGCAATTCACTTATCTATTTCCTTTAAACAAACTTTAACCTACCTTAGTTTTACTTTGAACTGTATTTAAGCAACCTAGGTGTTAAATTGGAGTAAGTGACATCACTTGAAAATAGCTTCAAGCATAATGTATCTGTGTTTTATATTGCAGTGAAGTAAACGCTGGATTTTTCTACAAATCTGCAGCAGAGCGTGAAAAACTTGTTGAGGCAGAACGAAGCTTTACTAACGATAAAGTAAACAAAGTGATCAAACTCAAAAATGAGGTGAGTTACACATATTTGTCACTATAATCCTTTGACCTATGTATAACATACTATTTTAAGTGTTGATTGGTTAAATGTGTAAGTATTCTTTTCTTGCTTCTAGGTGTGTGGTGGAACCGGGGATGCATCCAAGGGTTTCGTTCTAATCAACCAAAAGGTAAGGACGACAAATTCCACTTGCACCAATAGTACTAAGGGTGCAATGAAAAAGTTTAGTGAAATGTTTTTGTTTCTGTTTATTTTGTTATTTGTAAAAAAAATGTTGGTAGTTATGCAATTATTACTGCGATTTGAAAAATATGATTCCATGATCCTTTGTGCAATAATCTTTTTTACATTGTTTAGAGGCCTGTAGATTAAAAACCATTTCTTGTCTTATGTTTAGGGAATTGACCCAATGTCTCTAGACATGCTTGCCAAACATGGAATAGTTGCACTTCGTCGGGCAAAACGCCGCAACATGGAGCGTCTTGTCCTTGCATGTGGGGGACAAGCAATGAATTCTGTTGACGAACTTACACCCGACTGCCTGGGACACGCTGGTTTGGTGTTTGAACATGTTTTGGGTGAAAGCAAGTTCACATTTGTGGAGCAGTGCAAGGACCCACACAGTGTTACAATCCTCATTAAAGGACCAAACAAACACACGATTACACAAATCAAAGATGCTGTTCGTGATGGGCTCAGAGCTGTAAAGAATGCTATTGATGACCGTAAGTTAGTTAGTTGTTTGCTGACTGCTGAGAACATAATTAGAAAGCTACTTGCATAACTTTTTTGAGGGGTTTACTGACTGATACATGCTGTATGTTTATGATGACTTGCTTCTTAATAAATTGTAGGATAATTAAACATTTTGACTTGTTTTTCTTTACAGAATGTGTTGTCCCTGGCGCTGGTGGATTTCAAATCGCAGCATATGATGCCCTCATGAGATTCAAGCCCTCTGTAAAGGGAAGAGCACAACTTGGCATCCAGGTAATTATTGCCCCCTTAAAAACATTTACAATTTTAAAGTTTGTTGTGACTGTATATTCATGTTACTGTTTCATATTAGGCATATGCAGAAGCACTTCTTGTGATCCCGAAGGTCTTGGCACAAAATGCTGGCCTTGATCCACAGGAAACAATCGTCAAGCTTAACCAGGAATATGCAAGTTCAAATATGCCTGTTGGTATCGACTTACAGTCTGGTAAGTTTTGTTAGCTGGCAACTTGCTAAACAAGGGTTTCCTATTAGAGCGGTACAATCCTACTCTGGGTGTTTTGTAAAACTAGAGGCATGATGCCCCTTAATCATAAAATGGAACATATTTTGACAGCATGCTTGTTTAAAACAATACAAAAATTTATACTGTGCTTTTAGGAGAACCAATTTCCCCTGCTGATGCTGGCATTTTGGACAACTACTGCGTCATCAAACAACTTCTTAATTCATGGTAAGTTGAAGACAAACATTGTGGTACAATTTGTGTTTTTTTCAGGGGGTGTTTAGCACTAAACTGTATGTGAGAGTTTTACTGGGTTGAGGCCGCTGCTTAAAGTTGTTAACAAATAGTCTTTTCTTTTTTCAGCACTGTTATTGCTTCGAATTTGCTTCTTGTTGATGAAATGATGAGGGCTGGAATGGCTACTCTGAAAGGTTGGTTTCAAAATTATTGTGTTTGCAAACAAAATCCATATGTGCTAAGTGATTATATTATAGGGGCAACTATAACTGATTTTGCCCAATATATAGTTTGTTGTTATAAATCCTCTACCAAATCAGCTGCAATAAGTGTTGAACTATAGTCTTCCAATTTCCTAATGTGTTTTTGCATTACAGGTTGAAAGGTCATAACCCAAGTCTCCTCATAAAGTTTAGAAGAGTTCATTGCATGTCGCGAAGCCCTAATGTATCCAGCTGTGTGTATTCCTGTCGTCTTAACGTTCCAATTCATCTATTACTGAACGTTTGTCGTAAAAAAATCTGATTTTTTTGTCGAAATAAAATTGACTGATTTTGTTACACCAGCACTGATTGCTTAACACATAGCTTAAAATCGTAGTACAGTCTAATAGAAAGCTGCACATAAGCTTTACAGCTGCCACTGTATTTACATCTGCTACTGCATTTCCATTTTTTTCCAACATGCAGACTTTAGTTTATGCGTTTAACTAAAGACAAATGGCTGATTGTTACATCTGTTACAGGACGAGAAAATATAAGTGGTAGGCGCTTAAATCTTCGTTGTGTCAAAACATTATTGATTAATGCCTTAATTGGCCCTCCCAGAACCTAAGTTTTTAGGACGATTATGTTCAGTTTGGCATAATGTTTGCAAGTGGATTTTTAAATTTACAACTGTCAGTTGAAGTAACAGGTCGATTATTTTTTAGCTTAACAAGAGTTTATTAAGCATTAAGTAAGACATGCGAAAGTCACAAGCTCACAACTAGTCCAAATTTATAATTAATCGTCATAGTTTCAAGGCTGATTTTCATAGTAACAAGATTTTTCGTGGATTTATTTGGAAAATTGCAAAAGAAAATCAGTGAAGTCTAAAAAGTCCGTTTGTTCTGTGCATATCATCCACATATCGGGTCATAGGGCTGTTGATTATAGGGAATCGGCTTACACGGTTATTCACCATGCGTGGGGCTGGGGAAACACCTGTACCCCAGTTCGGGGGCGATATATTGACGGGATGACCTTCGGATGGTAGCATACTTCGTAAAGTGGACCATTCTTCACATCTTGTACTTTGCATGGACGGGACAATTTCTCTTGCCCATTTCTTGCCCCACTTTTGTAAAGTAATCGAAGGTTCGTGGAATGACTTTTCTTTGGTGCTAAAGTCGTTGCTTTCGATAAATTTTCGCCTTGACACGGGTGCAGTGCTCCTCAAGTCTAACGGATCATGAGACTTTGAAACCCAAACAACTTCTTCAGAACTGCTTGATTTCTGTTCATTGACCGGTTTCAGCTTGTTACAATTACACTGCAAGCGATTAAGTTTGCGTTTTTGGCGAGAATGATACCATGATATGTTATCATTCGATAAATACGACATTTTCCCTAAGTAATAAACAGCAACGCCTGTCGCTTAACGGAAAACTTATCTAGACTATACCATCCGCTAGGTTGCGCACCGCGCACGTTGCTTAGTTACTAACCGGCTTCACTTAAGTCTCCGAGCAGCCGTAATTGTATATGTCAGTTGAATGGGAGATAATTTCTTGTGACCTGTTGTGACAACATTTCGTATAATACTTTGAAATGTTCCCTGAAATGGGTCGAATGGAAACATGACACTCGAAATAGGTAAGAATAACATTTCAAAGTTATGTGGAGGCTTTGATTGTTTTGTTTATCCGTTATTGTGAGGCGTAACCTACGTCAATCATAATGGAACGTTAATCTGTCATACAACACTACTATGATATACTTCGTAATTGGACGTTAGTTTATGGTACAATGTGGTTACTAAATATATTTTTGCTGACCTGACTATTTTCTGTATTTTTACTTTATTAGACAACTTATACCACCCATTTAATAATAATAACACAATATGCATGGTAAAACTACATGCTATTAAAAGTCCTATTGTCACATAATGGTATACATTGATAAGTTTTCTTGACATTACCTGTCTGTAAATAATTGAATAAGTGATTGACTGTTAAAATTTTGATTTAGTTTGGAAATTCTTTTGACAAATTTGCAAGATTTGCCAGTACAAATAGCACAAACCCAGAAATAATTAGGTTATTTCCAATGAATATAAACATTAGGCCAACAACTCATAACAAATTATTATATGTTTGAACATCAACTTAATGTTTTTTTGTGGTGTAGAAGGTTGAACAAACATATGATGGAAAACATCCTCCAGGCGGAATTTGAGACTTTGGATGAAGATATTGGCGATGGAGATAATTGTCTGGAGGAAACTAACTTGGTGGCAGATGATAGTCAGGTATTAAGTCCATGTTTTACATAACCAACTGTAACAAACACAAGACGTGTATATTTAACTGGCACGAAAACAAACTAATGCTTTGCAAATATAGATGAATCCACTAATCACATTTTACTATATAGGGATAGTACATTCCAACCATCGCCATTTTTAAAGAAAATTGTCCAGTTTATTTTATACAATGGTTAATTGCATAAAAAAGCATGGCAAAATGGTCGCAAGGTTTACCAGATTTGTCTGTATGCATTTTAATTATGTTGCTCTGCTAGTTCAAGTTAAACTTGTAATAGTTTCCAACAGAAACAGAATGATAATCAACTAACAAAAACATGAAATTGGCCAACTTGGAATTGAGAATTGCTTATGGGTAAACATTGCCAGTAAATGCACTTGCATGTATAACATTCTTTGCACACACTTTGCATTTCAACATCTGTTAATTTTGTCCATTATTATTTACATTAGAAATTGTTTGAAGTATATTTGTTTAATGACAGGGGGCTAAAGTTATATTCTTTGCAGCAATAGTACAAGGGCAGTACAAACAAAGCATGTTCCACTAGCATAATACCCATTATTACTGAATAAGCAATATTCAAGCATATAATTGTTTTGTGCAAACAGGAGGCAAAATCACCCGTGAGTACAAAGAGCTTTCATTTCAAGCGTTCTTTTAACACATGAACTAATGTTTTATTGCCATTGTTAAAACAGTAACCACAAGTTTGAAGTTCATTGTGATGTGTGTTGCCATGACTACCATGTATTTGCTCACAGCATGCTTTGTGTGCATGAATTTTCAAAGTCACAAGTTTGATCTTATGTTAACAACTCAACACTAAATATTGTATTAAAGAGAAACATTTTTTTCTTGCTCTTCCAGTATTATGATTGCAAGTTTTTGTTTTGTGATGAACAGTCCATTGCTTTGTTATCATGGTTTTCAATAACCTGAAGTACACAAATATAGCTAAACTTGGCTTTAATATATTGTTGCACAAACATAGTTCCAATTTCACATAAGCATTTATAAAAAAAAGTGTTATTAAGTCAGTTTTTAAGATAAGTTTACAGTAAGTAAATGGAAAAATAGGACAATTTTGAATGCAGCAAAAATTAGGACAAAACAACATTAATTCTACAGGCTTTTTGTAAAAGCAGCATTTTTGTAATCTTTAGTGCAAAATGAGAAACAGGAGCATTCTAAAATTGCAATACGGTAAAACATATGGAGCATGTTCAACAAGTTTAGTGAGACATTTTATGGTGTTTAGAAATACCAGTGGTTTGTAGGACCAAAGTATGGGTGGTATCCTCCAGAGAAAGATATTGAAGGTTTAGAAGATTTGTCAAGTGAGGAAGAGTATTGTCACAGTGTAAGTGGAGAATACAAAGAATGAGAGTTGGATAAAAATAACTTTACCAAGTTATTAATATGTGAGCTTTAAATATTTTTAAACAATTTATGGTAATGAAAAACCCACATTCTATGTATTTGCTATCCCTATTGTAATGTGCCCTTCATGTGAAAAATCGTTTTGAGTTTTTAGTGCGTGTGCTGTTGGAATTTTTGTTTTTTTTGATTGTCATCTATCACATTAAACTCTCTTTGCATGTTGACATTTTGTCCCTTGTTTTTTTGCATGAATGGTCATTAAAATGATTTTATTTGTTGCTTTTAATTTAGGATCCTTACGACAAATTTATGAGAAGGCATCTTCAACATTATGGGTACTACACAGGTAAAACAATATATTGTTCACACATAATGTTCATTTGCCCTCAAATACCTTTTACATGTAGTGGCGACTATTCTTTTTCTGTCAAAGCCCAATGAAATAAAATTAATGTTAATAAAACAAAGCATATTATTGATTGTGTGAATACCCAAAAACATAACAGGTGTTTAAACAATTTAATGAAACATGCAATTGCAATAGTGTAGGTTGAGGGCATCATTTTGCTTTGTTGGCTGTCTCCTAAAAAGTTAAAATATGCACACAGAGTTATATTTTGCCCCCATCTGCAATGCCCTTATAAGACGAAAAAGTTCTTTCAAATTTTTAGGCATTAATCATGTAAACAATTTGCCCAAGGGTCGTTACAACGAGGCTTGAAAGTTGTGAAGTGACACAAAATCATCCGGCTTAGCGTTGAAATACCAATGTGTCAGCGTTAATGTGACACAGACTGACTAAATTTTGTGTCCGTGAAGAGACTAAGTAACCTCAGCGTGGTACTTACAATCGCTGCAATCCTTTCAATTGTCAACTCAGCTGCCTTTAATGAATTTCTGCGGCCCTGAGCCGCTTTGCTATCGAGATTTCTGTGACTATTTAAGCACTTGGTTCACTACTAATTGCTTACTGGTAGCTCTTCAGGCTTGTGGCTTAAGTTGAAAAGTACTTTGCAAAATAAAAATGGTAATCACCCTTTAAGCTGGACAAGTAAACTTTCAAATATTTTGCTCATTTCAGTTTATTACTTTCACTTTAGTTGTTACTGGCTAGGCAACAATGTATCTTGTGGAAGAGGATCATTTAGGTTTGAGTGTATTGTTGTCTAAATTAGTTCAAAATAACTTTGTATTTGTGTTCAGGAAAGTAAACCGTGAACTTTATTATTTGAAATTGCTTTTCGTAATGTAACATAAGATGATACAAGATAAACTAACGAGATTACCCTGATGATAATTTTCAACTTGAATCACTTTGTATTTTGACAGAAATTCGTGATGGACTTTTTATAGCAAACAGTGCCAATATGAAAGTATATTTGTGTTGTTTAGTAAAATAAACTGCAAATTCAGTCATGAGTTTATGTCTTGTGCTACATTAAAAAAGATAATCCCAAATAATAAAAAAGAAGTAGTGTCAGCTTGAAAAGCTATTCAAAAAAGGAATTCCGATTTTGAAAAATAAAAGACATTAGAAAATAAATTGAAATATACCTTGACAATTCCAATCTTTTTAGATTGAACCCAAATGTTTTTTTATTATTTTGAACAAACAATTTTAATGAGCTGTGTTTGTGAGTCATTAAACAATGGGGTCCAATTGTTAATTTGAATGAATCAGCATGGGGGGCAAAGAAAAATTCAAATGATTCATAACCAATTGCTTTCCCCACTTAAAACTTCAAGTAGCACTCGGTAAAAACAAACCTACACATACGAAGTAGCTTCCATGAATCAATGAGCTTGTTTATCCTATAAACCACTCAACAATGGTCAGATTATCGAGTGCTCATTGTATTCTTTACCTTTGTTCTCTTGTCTGTTTGTTGCTTTGTTCCCCGGGCCGGCTGTAAACTTTTTATTTGTGTACTTAGTGGCAATCTGTTACAACACTCTTAAGGAGTGAGTGTCAACGCAAGAGAGAAAGTTTTTTTACTGTTTGGCAAACTTGTTCCGGCTTGTTTTTACTCAAACATTTTTCACTTGTGGAATGTATAGTGCAAAGCAATAATCTGTTATTCGTTGAAACTGAAATAGGATTTTGTTACTTCAGTTTCAGACAGTGTTTGTGTTTAAAGTTACTGTGAACATATGGGAATTGTTTAGATATTTAACTGTACTGACTGTTTTGTTTGTGAATTGACGGAAAAAAATATTTTTGATTTTTTTAAAATGGATTTCAAATTGAGGTTGAAAACTTGATTAAAAATGGATTGTTTTAAGTTGGTTTTAATTTAAACTGACACAATCATAAAACAAACATTTTAAATACTGAAAATAAGTTTTAAAAAAAATCATTTTATTTAAATTTACTTTGGTGTCTAGTTCTTTAAAAATAATTGTTCAAATTTAGTTTAAAAAAATTTGGAAGAAATTCTGAATAATTGTAACAAAGTTTAGGTTTAAAAATAAAATGTACCTTAAGAAGTTGTATTTTTCACAGTTAACCGAAAAACATCTTAGCAAAGTAAACTAAATAGTAAACTCATTTATTGGCTCTATATGCTTTTACATTAAACTAAATAGATTATTTAAATTTTTTACACCTTTTACTATTTCTAGGCTTTTTATTGAACTTATACAAATGTATAGAAATATAATTTAGTAACTAAATGTCTGCATCTGCTATTAAACCACTATGCAAGAGGTAGCTGGCACTAAAATGGCAGGTAACAAATTTAGTTTGGCAATTTTACTGTTATTCCACTGTGTATCTATTTTCAAACCAAAAAAGAGAAAATAAACATTTAAATTCATAATGTTGGCATGAGCATTTGCTGAAATGTTTGAATAATAAAGCATTTCACTTTTATGTTTATTTGGGCTGTTATATTCATCATTAAATTCATTACTTGTTTTAATTCTTTTTTTTATATTACAAACTCTTTGTTTGAAAATTCCATGCTTTATAAATTAAAGTGGAAATTCATTTGTTTCCTTTGTAGGGAGAAATGCTTCGTTTCGAGACAACTTTCAAAGTTTGCAAGAATGGAGACGGAATTATGACGTGAGGTTGAGTGGACACCATGATTTGTCCCTGGTTGAAGAGCAGCTGGGAAAAAGTGGAAGTCCTCTGCACAACAGGTTGCTCGAAGGACCTTGTAAGTTAAACTTGTTATTACTATTTTTTGTAAAGAACATATATTACATATACGTGTTAAATCAATGATTCCTAACATTTTTTTCTTGTTGTCATCCTTTCAAAATCTCCAACAAGACCCCCATACCTTTTTTATTCAATATCTAACAAGTCTTGCACCCTCGGTTAAGAACCTCTGTGCTAAATAATTGTTAAACATTTGTGGTGTTTCAGGGGAGGGTCAACTACCTGACGATCTTCTTCACCGCACAACACAGCTGGTGTTCCAGTATCAAGCGGGCAGAAAGATTCCAAAACTGAGAGAACCTCGCAACTTGTATGCACTCACAAAAGAGGCTGGACCTCAACAAGCAACAAGGTGAACAAAATAATGCTGTTTAGATTTAACCTTTTATAACATCTAAGGTGGTATAAGGTTAGAAATATCCTTGGTTTCAAATCATGGTTGGGTTATTTACCTGAGTTTGCTTAAAAAGTCATCTCTTCCTACTCTTATCAGTCTCAGTTATGACAAATGTTTGTTTTTTTCGCATTGATTGCTCTTTTTCTGAAATAAAAAAATATAAAATTTTAGTACAACATGACTTTTTGGTACTTGCCTAACTGTTCTAAAATTAATTTTAACATAATAATACTCACAATTTAATACACAATTTCTACTATTTTAATTGCTTAAATAAGTTAAAACAATGTTCTTGTGTTGTTTCAGATGGCCGTCACATATGCAAGTGGTTTGTCCAGCGATAAGATTCATCGAAACGACCCCGTCTTCACCCGAACCTCTACAAAAACCCACAGGGAAAGAACCAACTCCATCTGTTCGGGGGCCTCAAATTGGAGAGGTAGGGTTTAAATCACATATGAAAAGCGATTCGCCTGAACATAAAATAAGTACTGTGCAAAAAAGAAACTGTTGTGCAATAACATCAACACAATTGTTTTGTGATATTTAGATGTACTACTGATTTATAGGGTGGTTTTCGATTTATCTCAATAAATCGTTTGCAACTCATGACTTTTACTCACCCAGTTAAAGAAATTCTACAATCCTTTCCAACATGCTATGTACTGTAACTTTTATGCATGTGTGGCTTAAAAAAAAATTAAGGAAAATCCTAATACATGTGTCTTTTTGCAGATGATTTATTACAATGACCCCGGTCGTGACCTCTACTTCATGAGGTCAAGGGTCGCTGGTTGTCGCTTAGCGATGAGAAGCATGACTCTGACTCCACGAGATTACCCTGATGATAATTTTCAACTTGAATTTGAATCGAGATTTGAAAGCGGAAACCTGCTTAAAGTTGACAAAATGTAAGTTCTACTATAAAATTAAAAAATAAAGAAAAAAGATTGTTTTAAAGGTTTGGAAAAAAATTGTACTTGAAAAAGAAACTTTCTAGTTTGAATTTTGATGTAGATTTAGTAGTAGATCATAAATCCTAACTGCAACTACTTGTTTAAGTCAATTGTTAGGTTTGCAAAAAAGATTATCAACCCGCTCTTACATTGGAAGACAAAATTGTTTTTTCTGATATATTTTCTGTTTTATCTGATAATATTTTAAACCTGCTGGCATCCAACACAATTCTTGTCTTTCACTCTTCAGAACGGACTTTGAGTATGAGCTGACACTTCGAACTGATTTATACACAAACAAGCATACACAATGGTTTTTCTTCAGGTAAAACCTTTAAATTTAAGTCTGGACATTCTGTGACTCGAAATACAAAATATTCTGGTCGATAACAAACCATTAAATCAATGGAGATCCCAAAGTATCTGTTTGTACTGATTCTGGATACTTGCTTATATAAGTTATTTGCATGAAAAAGTTGATTATGCAGTTAACAACACTTATCTGTTCCTGAAACAAAACGCTTGATTATCATAAAATGCAGTATTTGAAACTTGAATGACATATGCACCTGGTATAATGTATTTGTCTCCATTCATGTATTTTGGATGATTTAATTGTTTTGTTTTTACTCAGAGTAAGAAACATGCGACCTGGAAAACTTTATCGCTTTACAATAGTGAACCTCATGAAACCATCAAGTCTCTACAATCAGGGAATGCGGCCACTTTTGTATTCTGATGCAAACGCAAAGAAAAACAAGGTGTCTGCAATAAAACTAATTTTAAAAAGCACTAAAAAATATAATGCATACATTTTATGCTTTAAATCAAAACCAAATTTAAACAATTTTGTTTTAAATTAACCAAGTATTAAACAAACAATTTTTCTACTAATGCGAACCAATTCAAAAGTTTTATTCACATAAAGTAAAATAAATTAGACAGTTAATCTCAAATCTCAAACATGGTTCTAACTTCAAATACATAATGTAGATTGGATGGACTCGTTGTGGTAGCAACATTCGTTACTATAGAAACAATCTATGCAGTCGCGACGGCCGATGCTTCTACTCATTAACATGGCAGTGTGATTTTCCGTACAAAGATGACACATGCTATTTTGCACATTGCTACCCTTACACTTATACCGACCTACAGGTAAATAAGAGACACATATTCCAAAAGCAGTACAACAAACTTTGCATTCAAACACATACTAATAAGCAAATCAGATTTATCGGAAAAGTTACAACTGAACCTCATTCATAATAGATTAAGCAGGTCTTGCGTAGTTTTAAAGAGTTTTCACTAATATTAGTTAAAACTGTCTTTGATAAAAAAAACTATTAGGGTGAATAAAAAAGATCTGTGTTAAGTGTTCATCCAATTTAAATAAGGGATAATAACGACTGGGAAATGTAATTAGAAAACTGTGTTGTTATTCTAGTGTGTACCCTTACCTGATAACCCAATCATTTATTGTTACTTTGCAGGAGTATTTATTGATGCTGGCTAACGACCCGGTCCGATCAAGATTTTGCAAACAAAGAGTTTTGTGCAGAACACTTGCTGGTATGTTGCTGTAGTATTTTGGAAATAGGGTATGAGGGATAGGCTGAGACAAGGGTACCTAGCTTCACTGGTCGACAAATACGACATAGCAAGAAAATAGTTGAAAATGTCTGCTTAGCTAGCCAACAGCATTCACAACAGGGGGTCCTAATTTTTTTATGTGGGGGTAAACAATTTCGAGTTGAAGTGGGTTTAGTTTCAAACCTGTGCTATAAAACATGTACAATAATGCAGATGGTAATTTAACAAAATAACAATGCAAACAAATGTACTTTCAGGTAACCTTGTGTACATTTTAACCATTACCTCACCATCTCGTAATCCGGAAATATCCCGAGCCAAGAAAGCTGTCGTCCTGAGCGCTAGGGTACATCCTGGTGAAACAAACTCATCTTGGATGATGAAAGGATTTCTCGACTACCTCTCTGGAAGTTCTGCTGATGCTAAGGTTGTTTGTCTGAAAGAAAAGCAACTACCAAATCTTAATTCATTCGACCCATGTATTGCATAAAGTGGTTCCATTTTGAATCGGATTTTAAAGCTGATTTAAATTGATAGCAATTGAAATTAACTTTTTGTTGTGTTTAACTGGAAAATGTAATTCATTAGAATATTTTCTCAACTGAACAAAGGCTACAGGGATTTAGTATGCAATAAAATAGAACTTATGATGAACTGGATTAACCTGTAGTAAATGGAAACAAAAAAATGTTGTGATGTTCAACCTGGCTAAAATGCAAGATTTAATTAGGCTGAACATATTATATGTCTGATATGGTCCAAAAAAGAAAATCTTTTCAAAAATGCAGTGTTTGCCTAAAATCTTATATGCATAGCACATTCAGAAAGCAAGCCAATTAACTTAATTATTCATTTGTTTTTGTAGTTGCTACGAGATACCTTCATTTTTAAAATCGTCCCTATGCTCAATCCAGATGGAGTTATTGTCGGCAATTACAGGCAAGTCCAATCATTTAAAAAAGTTTTTTAGGATCTGTTGTTTTGTAATTTCTAAAATATATAACTAAAGACGTCTGGTTGTAAAATTAATACCCTATTTCAAAATTCGCTTCTCAGATGCTCTTTACCAAAGATGGCCAGATAAAAATCATGTTATTATTCTTTGCATTTGTTCTTCAGATGCTCTTTGGCTGGTCGAGATTTAAACCGCAACTACAAATCAGTTTTAAAAGATTCTTTCCCGTCGATTTGGCACACGAAGATGATGGTGAAGAAGTTGCGTGCCGAGAGAGAGGTTGTCCTCTATTGTGACCTTCACGGCCACTCACGGAAGAACAACATCTTCATCTACGGTTGTGAGAATAAACACAATCCGCAGAAGAGGATGAGAGAAAGGGTAGGTTCTATAGCACGGCTGCTCAAAGTTGTTTGCTCTGCGAACCCATTTTAGAACAGAAATTTCTATGCAACCCCTTGATGGGCATATCCTATACACGTGAATGATTAGGGATGGGCCGAGCCGAGCCAGAACCTGAGTACTCGGTACCGAGCATCGCTGTTTTTAATGCTCGGTGCTCGGCCGAGCAGTTGCACAAACTGACTCGAGCGTTAAATTTGCATATTCATGCCCTGCTAACATACGAAACTAGTGTTCTAAAGGGTGTCTATGAACAAAAACGAATGATTTTTCAAATGTTTTAGATAGTGGAAAAACGCGTACTAAAAGGGCATGTACAGCTTAATAAAACACCACCGGTGACGTAAGAGACCTTGTAGAGCTAAAAGGTAGAAAGGGGATTTTTGTGATGTCATAATGCACCGAGCGTGCTCGGCCGAGCTCCGAGCATTAAACTGAGATGCTCGGTGCTCGACCAAACAGAACATTTGCAGTTTTGGCACATCCCTATGAATGATGTTTAGCAATAAATGTACGCATGTATGCCATGTATTGTGACAATGACATAATAATGCATGTTGTTTCGCGACCCCCAAATTATCTTCTGTATATGACCCACAGTTTAAGAAGCCCTGTTCTATAGTTTTGCTTATTTCAAGGCACAACTAAATACTTCATTGGGTTTATGAACAAATTCATGTATAGTGTTTAAAAATAATATTTCTCTTTAAACATTTGTTGTTTGGCCAATAAAGATAAAAATTAGATTTGAGCAGATTTCCTTATTTAGTCCAACAGTTAAAAGATTGTAATATGGCATTTTTGAATAATAAAGAACCTTTGAAAAACTTAAATGGCTTTTAAGCTTACACTTCGCCAGACTTTCAGAATTTTCTCAGACATCTACAAGTGCAATAACATTTCTAGTTTTTAACATAGTATTATCTCATACTAGATTTTTCCATTGATGCTTTCGAAGAACGCCCACCAGGCATTTGCATTTGACAGCTGCAAATACAAAGTTCAAAAGAGCAAAGAAGGAACAGGGAGAATTGTGATGTGGTACTTGGGAATTATGAACAGGTAAACTGATACAGATGAATTCAGTTATTCGCATAATCCATTCAGTTACATAGGAGTGGTAAATTCCAACCAAGGCCAAATGTTGAGAAAATTGTCCGGCTATCCTAAATCTGGTTAGTTGCACAAAAAACAAACGAATTAGTACTGTAATAGACCTGATTTTTCAGTGTTTTGGCAAAACACATGACAACCATAATTGTTGGGAAACATTGAGGTTAACGGAAATGCTTCATTTTGTAACTTAATATGGAAAACGTTTTTTTCTTTTTTTTTAACATTGGTATCTTTTTATTGGTTAAAGTGTTTCATTTTTGCGTCAAAAAATTTTTGGAAAATAATTTGTAAACCAGTCACCGTGCATGTTACTTACCAAAATATTACTGTTGTGTCCACATTTGGTTTCAGTTACACCCTGGAAGCCACTTTCGGGGGGACTTCTTTGCCGGGTAGTAGGAAGGACACACACCTCAACACACATGACCTTGAAATGATAGGATACCACTTCTGCGACACTTTGCTTGATTACTGCGACCCTGACCTGTCCAAAACAGAAGCTTGCATGTGCGAGTTGCAGGAACGGATGAGAAGACAGATTATGAAGAAACTAAGATTGCAAGGTACAACATTTTTAGTGGCAATTTTTTTACAAGCTGCAAAACTGAACTGTAAATTTCAGATGTATTCCGTTTTTTTCTGGTTGATCAGCAATTTTCCAAGACTGTTTAGTCAAAAGTATAATGTTATTATTTTATCCATCATATTTTTTAACAAAAAAGTGGAAATTCTCACACAAAGAATAACATTTGAGTTTACAGTAAAATGTGACTACAAATTACTGATGCATTTAGGCTATTTTTTGGTTACTTTACACTTTTCCAAGAATGTTCAAAAGTGTTTGTGTAACTATTTTTACCATCAATTTCATGTAAAATGTGTGTTTATGCTAGAATGGTGTAGTGACAGTGTGGCATTACATATCCTTCATCACAGGTTCTGATGACATTAACATCGATGATTACATAAGTGACATGGAGTCGGATACTTCTGGTTCGGATTCATCATGTGACGATGGACTCCCCGTTCATTTGCTCGCCATCGCCCCCAAGTTGCAGCGAAAGAAGAAAATGAGAAGCCGCAGAGACAGGAACAAGGTTATTCCAACAAAGGTACAAAAAACATAACCAGAATAAAAACAAAGTTGTTGTTTTGCAATTGTGGTCACAAGTTTTTTTTTCATTTTTATCCTTGGTGGGCTGGCAACCCTTAAATGTGTTATGCTCACAATGAGTCTGTGGTAATGCTGTATGTTTAATTGCAAGTCTTTTTTTGGTGATTACAATTTAGTTCACCCATCAAGGTTCCACTGGTTTAGAGCAATGTTGCTTAAGTTTCCTGCTCAAGAAAATGCATGTGGTCAAGATGGGATTAGAACCCACAGCATTGAGAACTTTAGATATGGATTTAAAAATGAAGGGTGAACAATTAAAGTTTGTAGTTTTTATTGTTTTGCCATTATTTTTAGCCTGTAGTTCCAGCTGCAACCGAAAGCACCAAACCTGTTTCACACAGCGCTAAGATGGCCACAGACAAGATTAAGGCCATAAGGTATAAAGTATAAAACTGTTGACAAGATAACCTAAAATAACTTATTTTGTATATCCATCACAACAAAAAAGTTTCTTTTTTCTGTTTTTAATATGAGCTGGGTTCAGGAAGAACTAAAAACTTTGCAGATTAAATTTGAATGACAACATATTTTTAGATATACACAACCAAGCCACAAGAAGAGAGATGAACATTCAGGTAGTACAAGACCCACAGCAAACTCTGCATCAACTTACACAGATGACAGAGGCACAAGTAACGACAGATCAACTAAGAAGGTTCAGGTTTCAAAATGTGTTTTTGCTAAACCAATGATCTTCTTTGACTACAGTTTTTCACTAATCAGTCCTAATTTGTAGATTGAATTTAAGGTATGCAAATAACACTTATGGTGGATAAGGTTGTATTTTTAAACTTAGTCTATTGGTTAAAAGACATTAAAAAAGGCCGTGTAGTTTTGTAACATGATAGTATTCTGTTTTTCACTTGAAATCTGTGGAGGGATTCAATATTTTTGTCAGCCGGTTCTGTCACAAAAGTCATATTTTTTAGCTGGTTCTGTTACAAAAAGTCCATTGATAGTAACCAGCAATGTTAACCAGTTCTTTGATATCATAAAATTTTGCGAGACTGTTCTATAGAACCGGTGCGAACCGGCTGAATTCCACCACTGCTTGAAATACAGTTACTAGCTTTGAATGGTAGATTGAGCTTAGTCAGTAACATACAGAAAGTTTGTTGTTAAAAGAAACAACAAGTATATAGAGCTTTTTAGTGGTAAACTATTATCAAGTCAGTTAACACGTTGTAGTTACATTTACTTAGAATTGAAGTAGACCTTTAAATTTATGAAGCTCGAAGGCCGTTCTGTTGTTCCGCTTCGCACAAACCGAGCTACATTTGTGCAGTTTGAGCCCCCGAACAAATTGATCACGGATTCCCCAACATCATCCAAAAAGCCAGGAAGTTCCGGTAGCCAAAGAAGCACAGTGAGCAACAGTTCCCTCGGCCCGACGCCAACTTGCATCAGAATGAGGTCAGGTGATTGTTCCAACTTCAAAATCGAGAATTACGTTCGAGCGCTGTCAAAGCAAAATTGTGAGAATGTAGATGCAGAAGTGAAACCAAACGAGGCAGAAAAGCAAAAATCAGCCTCTCAGTTGCAGAAGCAGAAGCTTGAGAAGATAAGAATAAAAAGGAAACAGCCTTTTCTGCGCTACCACAATTTGGTAAAACCTACAAATTATGCAAAACGTCAATCAAAGACTGTGTCCCCTGGCCAAGTAAACCTCGGTGATATGTTACATTTCGACTCAATGCTGCCGAACGGTGGGCAAGTTAATATTCCGGCTCGCAATGGGGCAGTTACTCCAAATGATTTGAAGAATTTTGATGTAGCGAATGCATACGACCACAAGTTTTCGAGCTCAAATTCCGGGAAATATCTGGAAGAAAGCTTGCTCAGTAAATTACAAAACTTGCCTTTAATCTTAGAAATAGAGAGTAAACAATCAATTCAGAAGAGAGTGAGCGGTAACAAGTCAAGAAAAACACAATCAGCTCCTAATGTTGTGCCAAGTAGGAGCCAAAGCAGAGCAAAGGCTGGACCTCGTACATTGGGTGGAAAGAAAAATAAGTCTCCTGATCCAAAAAGCATAAAACCGAGGCCTAGTCCTTCACAGTTACTCAAAATTACTCCTAAAAAGTCTTTTGGAACTCTGAGGTACACAACTGACACTCAACCTATGAGAGCCCACCATTTTTTGGCAACCAATGTTACTAAGCAAAGTAAAGGCGATTGGAAACCACCGTCAGTGCGGAAGGGAATGCCGCGGATTCCGTCAAGTTTTTTGGACAACATGAGACACAAGTGGTTCCCGTTACGATGTTCCACCGACCTTTCCAAACACATCGGAATAAAAGTTCATCATACTCACTGCGATAATCCTGGAAGTCGAATTATTTCTGCCAAAGAAGCTCAGTCAGACACAACTTCTGTTTCTGTTTAGTTTGAAATATTTTTTTACTGTGCCAAATAAACTAGCTGTCACAGAGTGAGTGTTGATAATAGCTCATTTTAAAATAGCATCTACTGGTCAGAATCGAAGTATGAGCATAAATATCAGGGAAAAGACAAAACAGGTGAGTTACTAAAAACAGCAAAAAGTGTAAGTTTGGAATTTGTTTATCCTCAAAAAGTAGACTGAGAACGAAAACTTTATGTTTTAGAACAAGGTTTTGAGTTTAGCTTGCATGTGGTGACGTGAGATAAGTTCTGTTTATTTTGCACAAATGTAAAATACAGAGTACTGAAAGACTAGCAAGCTGCCTAAAACAGTTTTTAAGACATGACAAGGGCATTTTGGTAACATTAAACAAGCATCATAAAACCAAAGCATTAACATTTTTAAGCCCAACTTTTACAGTTGTCAGTTACTTCATGTAGCTACATTAGTAGCCTCAAAATAGCACTAGGCGACAAAGACTATGGTATTGTTAATTAATATCTTGTGCATGCTGTTTTTAGTTTCTAACACTTAATTTTGTTTTAAACTAACCCATTTCCTATTCAGTTGGCCACTGTGTCCCTCAAGTGTGTGAATCCACTCCTGGGTTTTTTCATCACACGAGCAGGATTCGTGGGCCAAAGAGTTGAGTAGAAATATACAACATTTAGAAACAAACTGTATATTTAAAAATTCATTTTTAGTATAGCATAAAATAAACCATGAAAATCTCACATTTTAAAGTAATTTATAGGTTTAAAAAGTATTCCAGAATTAACAAAAACATTTTTAGAAGTTTTAGTCAATTTATATGGGTAATGAATTGGTTTCATTTTTTTCCATAAAAACAGCTGTATTGTATGGGCATGTTAACCAAACTTGTGTGATTTTTTTGAATTGATATTTTGTTGTTTGTGGAGTGTTTTCTTTAAATTAACAACTTTTGTTTGTGTGTTTTGTTAATGCAGAACTACTATTGACCACATAAATAAACTTTTTACTGAAACTATAGCGGTCAGAATTTGACCAGTTAACATAATTGCTATAGTCATCAGTTTAAAATTAAACTTGCGTTTATTTGATCAGTAAATAAATCTTTTTATTACACTGATTAAAACACTGTATTGCAATGAGGGTCAATGAATGATGTTTTACAAACTGGTTACAAGACTTTAGTTTCAACATTATTTGTAATAAACTTATGAATGTTTTAGTCGGATTACTTGGAAGCATTGACTTCAGCTTACATCAGAAGCGGGGTTTTAATGGTACCAGATGCTAACAAAGGTGGGTATAAAGTTTTTGCACAGTAAAAATATGATTGTTTAATGCTGCTTATTTACTTAGAAATAATAATGCAACAATACAAGTAGTCTGTAAAAGCTTTTTAGATACACATATAACATTTAAACCACATCCAACTTTCAAAGAGTTCATTTCTGTGCCTGCATAACTCAGTTGGTAGAGTTGAAATCCAAGAAAGACTCCTGCCATGTTTTTTTTCCTATCCTATGCGTTGTTATATGAAATGCTTTGTACAATGCCTTCAATGGGCCTGGTGTACTATGATTAATATATGAGTGTCGCGATCACTGGTCTGCATAGACACTTCAGGGCTGATCCCAGTTATGAATTTATGTTCATCTTAACTTATGTCATGACATTTAATGTAGATTATCCATTGAGATACAGCAATGGGAGCAAGCCAGCAGATGGGAACTTTTCCGTCCAATACTTAGCAAACCATCTTGGCATGATGACTGGTAAGATAACACATCCCAGACTTTTACTAAATGTTTGTTTTGCTAAATTTTGTCAATAACAGCCAGAGTAGTTGACAGATGGGTTTAAAGACAACTCCAAAAGCACTTCTGTCATTCTTAACTTTCCAGACTACAAACAATAAAGGCTAAAGACTATTTTCTCATCAGGATGTTGTTACCTTCTTGAATGACACTATAGTACAGGACTTTGCAACCTTTATCACTAATGGGCAAAATGCAATTAGTTACATTAGGCAATTGGCCTACACTCAAGTTAAAATCTCGCAGGGACATCTTGACTACTGTACCTACATAAGCAGTTTTTTAAAAAAACTTTGTGAATCTTTAGTTAAACAATATGCAAAAAAGGAATTGGTCTTGCTTGCTAACACTGCATTAAAATAGCTTAGCAAGCCACTATTAAATTAAAATCTCGCAAGGACACCTTGACCACAGTATGTCAAAAATCACTTTTTAAATGAAATAAAGTGAACTTGCAGTTGAAGACACAAAAATTAGTTGTTCTGGTGTAGCTGTAAATTAACCTTTCATATCAGAATCGGATGAATCAAAACCTAGCTCCCCTGAAATGCGTAACGCATCATGCCAATGGTCACCACAGCCTGATTCGCCAAATGAAACTGACAGTGCCGACCAAGAAGAGGTTGAAAAAGAAGCAATACTTGGTTCGATACTGAGTGTGCTGTGACCTGCGAATTAACACTCTGTGTCTGTTTACTAAACTGCTTCTTTACTGCATTTTAACAGTTTTTCTTGCCAAAAACTTTTCCAACTTCAAACCAGACTTTAGTTTGTTGTCTTTACTGTGCTGTAATGTTTCAATTAACTGGGATGTGGCAAATTTCTTGTTAACTACTATTTAAGTTTTATTAACTGAAAACATAACCAACACAAAATTTTTAACAACAAAAATTGAAAAGAGAGTGCTTGCAAGTCAACAGTTAAGCAATGCTGTATGATTGAAAATTGTTTGTTGTTGTTTTTAAGTGTGTTGTTAAAATTCACTAACTTAAAGGAAAGTTACTTCTTTTAAAACATGCTGAGAAGTCTTTGACAGTTTGTTATTTGTTTAGAATTGCTGGAATTTATGTAAGTTGTGTGAGAAAATACAAACAGCAGTTATCACTATTTTTCGATATTCAGCTTGTGGTGGTTCTTACCATTACTTACTTTACATTTAACAGCTTGCTTGGGCAAAAAAAATTCTGAGAAGTATTGTCCTGTTCCTCAGAAAACTCATTAACAGCAGCCATTACAATTTTTTTGACATTTAGTTTACCATTTCGCACTTTATTTTTACCAGCTGAAGAACAATACGAGATTTTGCGACAATCTGCACTAAAGAGACAGTTAAGTGCCGGCCAACAAAGACTGCTGGCACAAAAACACTTGGTGGCGGTAGCAGCAATGCAACAAAGGAGAGATGACATCAGTAAACAGGTGAACTACATTGACTAAGCTGTATCTGACTCACACTATATTAAACCCTGTATTAGTTTTAAATTTATTACTTTAAGCCAGGGGTGTCCAAACTTTTTTTAACGGGGGCCAAATTTTACCGGGGGGGGGGTCGCATTCAGTTTTATTTACCTTGATGAAGACGAACTGTATGGGACGAAACGTCGGAATAAAATTACGTTTGCAGAAGAGCTCTATAAACTTGATATTATGCCTGGCAGCAATAGCTTATATATCTCTATTTACTATTTTCTGCCTCCAGATAATCTTCGTTATTCACCTTCTTCACTCCACCTATACCAACATCCGGATCATCTTCCGGAAGAGGAGACACTTCTTCGACGATCCGTGGGACTTCTTTGACGTCATGATCACCTGTATGGACTGGACTATTGCGTCACTATACACTTTTCGCGTCGTGCTCACGAACGTCACAATCAACGCATTCCATGAAGACAAACGTATGGAAGATTTCAAATCTTTATTATTAAAAGTTATCATACCAAAAATTTGGGTTTTAACTTGTTGGTGTAAATACGAATATTGTCAGAGTTTAAAAAGTAAAAAAAATACGTTTTTTACTTTAAATAACTTGTTAAAATTGTACCTATAATGTCGGTCCTTTTAGTGACAAATAACATGGTTTCTAAACTTCACTGTACTGTCTTTTATATGACATACAATGAATACATTTCAATACAAACCTTTTCGACAAATGCTGCCATACCTATCGCATTTTTTTTGACAATTTTACGGGGGGGGGGCCATGTATTTTGTCACTAGGACTTTATTATAGAAAAATTTTGGGAAAAACCTAAAAGTACAGTGTTTTTTGTGTGTTGCAGAGAATTACATCTGCTACCAGTGACCGCGTAACGTCAGCAATTAAACAACACCCTAATCCATTTGAGGAGAACAAAGAAATACCAGGTATACTGTTGTGTCTGTAACATTTCCGCATGAAAGCATGTAAAATACCTAACGCTTAAAAAAAACTAATTGGTCAGTTGCAATAACTACTACTTGTAAGAAATGCAAAACAGTTTACCTTTTATCTGTTCATCCGCTTGCAAAATCATTTCATTCTAACCAGAATTTTCGTGCCACATTAACTTCTTTCTACATGCATGCATTGTAGATCGAGACCGTGCAATCATGACATCCAACACAATGCGTCCAATTTCACGCACTGCGTCTGCATCTAATGCCATCCCACACAAATCAAGGTACCTAGCAAGTGAAAACATTGTGTTGCGACTTGCGATAAAATCAAACTACACATGCTTGATTTCCGAATTTTCATGGGTGTATTCATGCTCAACAGACTGACATTTTCCCTTTCTTTTGTTACTTTTGAATTAAAAATAAAACCCTTGCTAGCTTCTGTAAATAAAAAAGAGCATTGAAAATGATTGCCTATAAATGGCAATGTCAGTACATATTACAAGTAAATTGTCAATAGTAAGTGTAGCTTTTTATTAGATCTATAGATAGCTTAAATAACATCCTAACAAACACTTGTACATACTAATTGATCCATAACTTATCCTTCAACGATATGGTTACTGCCCAACACAGGGTATAAGTCAACACAATCATTGTTGAACTTGTATTTTCTTAATCCTTCCGTCACTACAGGCTGGCAGATTCAAGAAAAGAGGGAAGTGCTTCTGCCTCCGGTGGACAAAAAGGTTATCCCACATCAACTAGGGATCTTTGCCCCTTTGAAGAAGGTAGTACCACGCTCCCTACCTCACATCGAAGCAGTCGGCCAACCAGTGGGAATAGTAAAACAACTCCCAAAGTCAGTACCTTTCACTTTTTACCCAAATCCTGTGTGCAATACATTGTAATTAAAAGGATAAAAAAAATGCCAAGTTGTTTAAAACAAAATTTTCTTGTATATAACTCACAAAAACATTATTGCAACTTTAAGCATTGCATAATGTTATTTACTAAAATATGGATCATTTTCATTTTGCTGTCACAGAACAAAATGCAAAAGAATGTTTGTATGTTAGATAGGGATGGGCCGAGCCGAGCCAGAACCCGAGTACTCGGTACCGAGCATCGCTGTTTTTAATGCTCGGTGCTCGGCCGAGCAGTTGCACAAACTGACCCGAGCGTTAAATTTGCATATTCATGCCCTGCTAACATACGTAACTAGTGTTCTAAAGGGTGTCTGTGAACAAAAACGAATGATTTTTTAAATGTATTAGGTAGTGGAAAACGCGTACTTAAAGGGCATACACAGCTTAATAAAACACCGCCGGTGACGTAAGAGACCTTGTGGAGCTAAAACGTAGAAGGGGATTTTTGTGACGTCATAATGCACCGAGCGTGCTCGGCCGAGCACCGAGCATTAAAGTGAGATGCTCGGTGCTCGACCAAACAGAACGTTTGCAGTTTTGGCACATCCCTAATGTTAGATAAATTGTAACAACAATCATTGCCAGTTTTTTTATTCTTTTTACTACAGTTCTGTTCTGTGTCCTAGAAGCTAAAAGCATTCTTCTTATTCTAAATGTTAAGTATTTTGTGAATAAAATAAAACCTTACCTCAAAGCACCTGTAGCTTCAATATCAGAAAATTCAATATGACATGTATTAAAGATGGGATAGCTTAAATAGTGTGGAGCTATTTCGAAACACAAATCATTGTTTTACAGAAATTGTCCAGCTTCCCCTTGCCTTCCGAAACTTCAATAACATTAAGTGACACAACACCACCTCAAGAAACTATAGAAGAAACTAAAAAACAAACAATTTTATCTTACAAAAGTCGGCCGCATTTTTTCACCAAGAAAGACGGTTTATCAGACGAAATTGTAAGCCCAAGAAGTGAAACACTCTTAGATTTGCCACATAAGGAACAAATTGAAGAAAAAGTAAATAAAAGTGACTTACTGTTAAGCGACGAAAGTAATTCAAGACCTAGAATCTTGACTTGGATAAGCAACGACAAAACCGAGCATTCGACGGCTGGAAAATTATCTTCTGTGAAGCCTTTTCACTCGAATAAACTACATTATGAGGAAAATAGCTCGATTAGGGAGGAATTGGTGCGAAAACGACAGAGTTTATTAAACAATCCGAGTTCTTTTACCAAACAACAAACGTCGGAACTCGCAAACGACTCGAACGAAATCCGAAGCCCGCGAAGAAATACCGATCACTCATCGGATTTATCCATTGCTCTGCCAAAAAGGGGAACTTCCCTGAATCAATCAGACATGAAAGCCCTTGTCCAGGTTTGCAAACATTTTTTTTTCACATGTGGCGACAATTTGCACTGGGCATAGACTTTTTAAACACGCTTTTCTGGCATGCTGTGGTATGTCTTTGTATTTATTTGTTAAATTTTGCATGTAACGTCCAGTGGTGGAATTCATTTTTTTGTCAGCCGGTTGTGTCACAAAAGTCATATTTTTCAGCCGGTTCTGTTGCAAAAAGTCCGTTGACAGTAACCAGTAATGCTAACCGGTTCGCTGATCTCATAAAATTTAGTGGACGGTTCTATAGAACCGGTACGAACCGGCTGAATCCCAACAGTGTTTGTATTTAGTAATTATTATCACAGACCGTTCTATTGAACCGGTGCTGAATCCCGCCACTGGTAACGTCCATCATTACATTTTTATCAAGAGCTTGTCACGCAGGGGGAGCTTGCATTGCCACGGACAACGGAGCACACAGGGACGACGGGGCCACATGCAGGGGTCAAGAAATCACATGATGTTGTTATGGTTACGGACCCCGACAAGCTTTCGGTTAAAAGCAACAGGTGGGAATCTTGCGGACCAGAAGAATAAACTTTTGCAGTTCTAGCCCTCAGTTCTAGACTCCGTGGGTTCAAATCCCACCACAGACTGTTTTTTTCAAGAATATCAGTATATCGGGTGTAGCATTTCTAATAGAGCTAACACAATGTGACTTGTTTTTCTATTGTCTAAATACGATCTGACAATTTTGTTTTGCTGTTTTTGAATAACAAGTCTATTTGTTTTAGATATTACGTGAAGCCCAAGGCTGCTGACAGTGTCGAGGAAATTCACAGCAATCATTACAAAGCAAAGAATTTCCAAACCACTGACGATTCGTTTTTCGGTAACCATAATCGGTTTTGCATTTCACAAATAGTTGCTTTAACCAGGTCATTCCAAACTAAGAAGCAGGCTATTAGTAAAGAAATTTGTCGCAAAGACGCATTTTTTGTTAGTTTAGTGTAAACTGATTATCATTGTTTAATTAACACTAATGAGCTAAAACGCTCGGAAAGGTCTCGCTTAAACCGTTTTCTGACAATGACAAGGGAAACTTAAAAATGTCAAAGAAAAAAAAACTGTTTTTCGGAAAAGAACTTTGGCCTTCTCACAAATTTTAGGCGTTTTTTTGTAAAAATTTTATGCTTAGGTATGTCCGATCGGATCGGCCTGGCCATGGTTCCAAAGCCCGGAGTTCGAGTGCCTCCAGTGGTGGCCAATATTGCCGAACTTCGCCGTTCGCTCATGGGACACGGAAGGGAGAGGTAGGTTGCAGCAGAGACTAGTCTCTGGTTGCAGTGTTCAAAATCACTAAAATATATCAAATCAAACTTGAACTTAACCAAATAACCAAAAGCCTCGACAGCCTCGACATCCTCTTGGTAGACGGCGTTCATAGAAGTTACTTCACTGAGTTTTGCAATAAGTCTGTTGTGTTTTTTACAGTGGCAACGAAGTCCCCTCATCAAATCCAACATCCCGCAAACCGAGTGAAGAAGCGTTGAATCAAAACGAGGATGGAATTCCGTGAGTAAACTGGATACAGTGTAAAAATAATGACCCCGAATGTATATGGCATGGTCCTGCAAAATGGCCGAGTGGTTAAGACAACCGCCTTGTGTTGACAAGCTTGTGGGTTCTAAACCGGCCAACTTGTACTTCTCTGTGCAAGAAACTTGAGCGACATTCCACACAACCCAGTAGAACCCGATAAATTGAGATTACCAAGTCCCTTTTTAAGTCAGCTTCCGAGCATAAAAATGATCAAACATACGTTGGAGTGGAAACGAAGGCCTATTTGACTATGACAAAAAACATTTCGGCTACGGAAGAATTCATTCAAATCGTTTTCGGTTTAAATGCAAACTATTTTTCGGACCTCACCCAAGTTAAAAAAGTTCGCAGTGCGTGTTGCTGTGTGTAATTTGCGTGACAAGATGTAAGTTAAAAAAACATCTTCTAACATGAAAAAGTCATTTTCAGCAGTAGTCCATTAACAACAACTGGTACTTTTACGTGTCCGCTATTGGGCAGGTTTAGCCAGCGACCCCGGAGACGAAACCCCGCTGCTAGGCAACGCAGCAGGAGTCTAATGGAGCATGACGAAACGAGTCCACGTCATCACAACAAACCCGTCATCAAACCGGACGTCCACGAAACGTTGAGGCAAGACACCCAGAGGAGATTGGCGACAGTGTTTGATGATGGTAAGCCTAGGCCCTAGGCAATCAACCGGTTTTATTAACAATCAAAGTCTTAGTGATTTCTGAGGTGTTTGGCATAAACTTTGTTTTGCTATTGCGTGTGTAAAAAACTTTGGTTAAAGGAGTTATTTAGTCCTGATTTTATGTTTTATTGCACTCTTAGTTGACTTAATATTGGACCAAAAAAACGTAAAACTCCAAATCCAAAACCTTTAGAATCAGTGTTTCTCAACCTTTGGTAGCAAATGTATGAAGATTAGATTATAGCAGTAAAACCTCCTATGTGTGTTTGTAAAGGGGTCGAGTTGTGCTAGAAAACCTGTAAAGCGGGTCGCAGAGTAAAAAAGGTTCAGAACTATTGCTTTTAAAGTCACGGTTGCAAGTTTTAAAAACGAGAAAGTCGCGGTCCATATTGTTATTCCCAACCAAACCTTTAACTCCACAGTCAACTTTTACATTATATTTTTTAGAACAAGCTATATTGTACACAAACATAAACCTATGTAATGTCTGTCCACAGATGAGAATTTCACCGACAGCGACAATGTGGACGCCATGAGCACTGTAGCGACCTTTAGTGACAAGCGGCACAACTACAAACGCCACAGGGAAGGAATCCGCAAAGCGACGTTAAAACTCGGCGAGAGGAACGCTAAAATCGATGACGTCATTGGTAGTGACGTCATAACACCGACGAGCAAACCTGATTCCGCCGGAAGAACTTATAGCCAGGTGCGTTCGCTTTGTTTAAATGATACTTTTGTGTCCTTTATTTGAAACCACACGTATGTTAAAATCTAGTTCAGGTCAGTTTTTGACACGTGACCGATGCTTTTTGTCATGTGACGGGTTTTGGTTGTTGCTAGGGCAACGCGACGATCGAGAAGGGACCGGATGCTTCGATGACCAATATCCGGATCGGGTCGAAAACCAACGAACGCAACTCGCAAGTGGTGGAGCACTGGTCCGAAGCGCACCAGAAAAACGATGGTGTAAACACTGGTGGTAAGCGGTTGCTGTTTGTGTTCGGTGTATTGATATAGAATAGACAAAATAAATGTATCGTGTGTATTGAGATTTTTTGGAAACAGAAAAAAATGAATTCTTTTTTGTGGTATGACCTCAAGCTGGGAGTAATCAAAAAAGAGGGGAGAACAGTAACTGTCTTGGGATGTTGTGCATAGGGCAGGAACTTTGACGAATGGTCCAGCGCGCCTGACCCATATACAGTGATTGAAAAAAACTTGATTTTCGTCCTCGGGAGGGTTTTTGTTCGAACCCCGTGAAAAAAATGTTGTGGATAAACAGAAGAAAATTAAATCTTTTTGTGATCAGACTTCCAACTTACAGAAACATACCATGGTGTATTAAATTGTATGTGGATTGTCATACAAAAAGCGCCCGTCGTTTGACTAGACCTAAAGTATTATTCTGGAAAACAGAGAGTTTTTGCGTCAAATTTTGTTAGAAGGGCGTACACGAAATTGTTGAAATTCATTTCTGCTTGACACTGAATATTTCCTCGCAGTTTCATCCACCAGCGTTACACCCACAATCTCATCAGTGTCTCTCAACATCACAGGGGACAATGACGACAGAACTTGCGTCACAACTCCAGCTCTAGCCAGCAGGCCGGTGCCTCCCCTATTGCGATACTTGAGTGCCAAACAGGTGAGTGGAAACATTTTCTCAATAACTTTATTCTAACGGTCAGTTTTAAGCATCGATTGGGAAAATACTGTTTTTGACGTTTAATACGATTAACATTTTTGAAAACAAATACCTACCAAAAAAGATTGTTAAAATGAACATTAATTCACATCTGGGATCAGCCGTGAAGCGTCAGCCTATGCAGACCTGCGATCACGGCACACTCGTATATAAATCACAGTACGCCATACCGAATCAGCCGGCCACCATGGTGCAAGCATTTATGGCAAGGAGGCTAGAAAAATCTAGTTTTAAAAAATGTGTTATTTTCATGGAACCTAATGGAAATAAGTTTTTTTGTGTAAAAACGTTTTCTTTTTCTTTTTTTCTTACCAGAACAAACAGTCTTTATTATAACCAAATAATGTGTGATAAGCAAATACGTTTTTTTAGGTAAAACTTATTTAAATTCACCCAACTAAGTTAGTTTTAACTCGATGTATTTTTTTTCAGGGTCAGAACAAGAAGAAGTAACTTGCTTTCATTTGCACTTATTGTATTTCCTCTGCTTTTTTCAAATTCTGCCACTCACTGTGTATTCTCACCACGATTCAAACCAGATTTATTTATTGTTACATGTGTCCTAAGTGTTTCCCTCCGTACTAAACGCAGCAAAATAATTTAAATATTGCAGTTTCGTATAGGCTTGCTTTGCTGGGTCTGTTTTTAGCTTATCCAAAAAGCTAAATTTCACATGCTTTGGGTGAATAAAATTGGACATTTTTTGTAAGTCTCCAATATTAAGGTGTTAAAGAAACTCCTGGGTAAATATATACCATCATAATCTGTACAAGGGTAAATAAGATAAAACGGTCCTAAGGATTAAGGCATTGGAATTGAGAACTTGATCAATACAGTTTTATTCCCATGCACCGTCAACGGAATTGCGACGTTTACCGTATTTACTCGATTGTAAGCCGCCCTCGATTGTAAGCCGCATGTTGAGGTGTTCAAAAAATAATGTAAGCCGCCCTCGATTGTAAGCCGCATGCTGGAATTTTAGATACGATTGTTTCTTAATAAATCTTTCTGTTGTTATCTGGTATGACTATTTGCCCATATCTGTTAGTTACGTCGATAACTGTACCCGACAGAACGTATATCGACGTACAATCTGTACACGCATACATGTTTTGAACCCCAAATAATTTAAATGTTGGAGTGTAGAAACAATTTCGGTATAAAATTAAAATTTTAGCCGCCCTCGATTGTAAGCCGCACAAACGGCAGCTCAAAAAACAATGTAAGCCGCGGCTTACCATCGAGTAAATACGGTATTTAAAATCCAGTAGCATGAGCTGGCTAATTACTGCAACACAATATATGAGTAACCTTGTTTATTTCCGTATTCAATCCGTATTCCGCCTTTTACTGCATTCACCACAAAATAAAATCCTGCAAATCGGAATAAACACTGTGGATTTTTTTCGGAAAACTTTGTACGAGGTAGCGTTTATGCAAGCACTGAAAATGCTGTCAGTTGATGAAGCACAAATTTATCAGAACATTGAGCCATTGGATCGTAGAAGTTGGCTCGAGGCAAAACGCATACAGGTTGTTTTGATAAGCCGGAGTATTTGAAGCGAAAACCTTGAGTTATTTTATCACTTTAGTCGGGGCATTGGAACTTCTGAAGACCATTTGTTGTTTCATTTAAACCGAAACCACTGCTAAAAATGCGCAGAAAATAGGGCTAGCAGGATTAAAAAATGACCACACGCCGCGACTTACGATCGAATAAATGATGAATACTGCAACTTGTCTGTGGTCTGCGTCCTTTTTCCCTGCTCTCAAGCATAGGCTATATTTTTATGCTATTTTCTTCGAAACTGGGTACAGATGACTTCAACATTTCAGCTAAAGCTTGTAAAACTGTTTTAATGTCAAGGGTTTGTCATTTTATTACATCACAAAGCAATATTTCCACGTAACAATGACACTTGCATAGCAAAATTAGAAACAAACACAATTATAGTTTTGGTTCGAATTTTGTGAAAATAACAACCGAAAAAGAAAGAAAACGCACACGATTCACTATAACTAAATTTTTACAATGTTTACAACCAACAATTTATGATCATGGTAAGAACACTGGCATTTTATTGGAATGACCTATCCGTTTCTAAGTGCTTATTCTAATGTTACATTGCAAAAGACGTGTCATTTGTGCTTCTTATCATTAAAACTTGGACTGCATGCAAGATGTTTTATTTTTTTAGGGAAGCATCACACATCTAAGAGCATTTTTCCCGTTTTTGGCCATTAACAGAGGTTTAATAAGAGTATGTCAAACACAATTTGACGTTGGGTAAAATGGAACGAAAAATGACCCAAGTATTGTTGAGGTTGTTTGTAAAAATCGAGTATAGGTAGTTTACAAAATATGGTTCAAACCAGATTCAATCAATATGCTGTCCTTAAGGTAGGCAACCGAAACTGAAATTAATCAGTTCTTGCCTGTTTAAATTTTATTATTATGAGTCAATTTTTAGGGTTAAGTTTGCAGCCAATTTGAAACCAATGTTATGTAGTGTTGCATAATATGTAAATAACACATATGAAGGCCATAAACAAACAAATTATGCCAATATTTTAATGCAACAGAAACATACAATTAACTTCACTAGAGTGGGTGTATTCAAACCTTTTTTCAGAGAATTAGTGTTAGTTAATATTTTGGTTGTTATTTTTTTGCAGATTTTATACAAAAACTTTTAAGGAAAGTAAAAAATGCAGTTAAAATTATAGAAAACAGATTGATTAGGCAACAAACCACAAAATAGGCAAGAACCAACTGCTACATCATCGAGAAGTGACTAATAAAGACATTTACCCCAGCTCTGCCATTATAAGGTGAAATTTCACTCCAAGCCTTCATACAGTTTCTCAATCTCTTCCTTGTATCGAGCTTCAAGCTGCGGGCGCCTCGACTTAAAAGTGGGGGTGAGAAGGTTGTTCTCAACACTGAACATTTCCGTTGACAGATGGATACGTTTGGGCTGGGTATGAAAATAAATGAGATTTTTTTTAGGGTTCGAGTTTGTATGTTTATTACGCACAAAAGTTTTGAGTGTGTTTTCGCAAAATCAAAGGTACTGGATCAAAAATGGCCACAGCGTGCACATCTATATTTTTGTTCACAGTGCTCCATGGAATACTGAGGGAGCTTAAAGTTGAAGGGACTGGATTAGGAATTGTGAAGCAACTGCTTAAAAACCGTAGTGCCATCGGCGCAGTGTATTAAGTCTCATTAAAGCTGGGTTCCTTATACAGCGGTGCTTCATTATGGATGGGTCGTCAATTACAGTAGTTCACGGAGCCTTGAAAACTGAGCACCCTACTTTATCTCAAAATTGTTTGACGTTTCTGCTTGTTTGCACCACTAAAATTGTCACAGCCTGATGAATGGGTCTGTGGCAGTACAACACTTCTGGTTTCGAATCCAAAAAGTTGTAAAAAAATTGGGTCGCCAAAAAACGAGCCTGAAACTGGGGCCCAAATCCCAAAAGTACAAGCCCGAAACTCGAATCGTTTCTGAGAAGCCCATTTAGGAACGAAAGTTTGATTGACAGGCTTATACATTGAAGTCTCAGGAAAGACTAAGACAACAAACACAATAGACAATTGATCTTGAACAAGGCGTTTTAGGGCTGTTTGGCATTAGGTCAGGTCCAGCAACCAACTACATAAATGTATTCAAAACTAGAAAGGTGGCTTTCTGATATACTTCCATTTTATATATTCTATGCGATATTTACCAATTTACTATACATAACATTTGATC
Source organism: Phallusia mammillata (assembly GCA_003260075.1). Lineage (NCBI taxonomy): Eukaryota > Metazoa > Chordata > Ascidiacea > Phlebobranchia > Ascidiidae > Phallusia > Phallusia mammillata. Next base: position 63,745 of record QLIY01000666.1, read on the forward strand.
TAAACATATGATTGTTTTTGCAAGCAAAAACGAATGGGTCCCCACACGCGCGTTTGTGCGGATTTATGGTTAACAAACGTCCTGGTTATTTTTAGATTCTTAAGGAAAAACTTAACCAACTTTTGGGGTTTAAGGGGTAAAAATGGGTGAATCGAATAAAAAGTTACAAAATTCTTTAGAATAGCTTACATTGCACCAACCAGGGGGGGGGGTAACATTTGATCTAAACATATGATTGTTTTTGCAAGCAAAAACGAATGGGTGGGGGGGGGGATCAACAAATTGATCTACAACTTTTCTCAAACTACCACACACCACAAACAAATATACAATAGGAGGAAATTAACTATCTGGGCAAGTATATTTCTTACAGGAATTTTTAACAGATTTGTTTTTTTTGTAACCAGTAAATTAGTAAAAAATGCAGTTAAATTATAGAAAACAGATTGATTAGGCAACAAACCACAAAATAGGCAAGGGGGGGGGGTGAAATACATTCGTACATTGCCCACAAACGTAGTTATACTTACGGCAAAAGCTTCCAAATTTGTGCAAAACTAGAAACATGTCATAATTCTCAAGCGTAAACGACATAAATATGGGGGGGGGGTACCCTTTCTTAGCCAAATACATTTAACAAACCAGCGCTAGACAGAAACGAATATTTTGGGGTTTAAGGGGGGGGGGGGGGGGGGTTTTACGTTTTTGGGGCCTGTGGGTGAACCGCTGGGTCATTTGGGGTCAAACTTCAGGAGGGATCAAATTTGGATTTTATTCGGGGTCAAACTTCAGGAGGATCAAATTTGGATTAATAACTAACAGAGGTCAAACTTCAGGAGGATCAAATTTGGATTATTAACTAACATCTGCCAGATTTGAATAAATTTGAAGCACTCTTTCTTGACCAAACGCGTCTCACAATAATAAATTTAAAGCACTCTTTCTTGACCAAACGCGTCTCACAAACCAGCGTTAGACAGAAAAAAATACGGACAAAAACAATATACATAAAAATACTGACGCAGAGTGTAAAGTCAGGCCCGAATCATGTCCGTTTTGTTTAAAAAACCTAAGCCCGAACGCGGCCCGACTTACACCTCTGGTCCGCCAATGTCTTGTCGCTATGACAAAGCTTATGAAACATGTAACTTTACTGACCAGCTCAAAGGACTTGAGACCACGCTTTCGTCCAACGGCGGTCAAATCTTCCAGAATAAGTTTTTTCGCTTTTTCGTTCTGACACAAATCGTCATAGCTTGCTTTCACACCACGTGACGCACACCAAGCTTCCACTGTTTCGGGGTCGGGCACGGCGATCACAACGATTGATGCTTTTAAGCTATGCCCGTGCACGAACACCTGTGAAAATATAGGAGGTTGGACTTTTAGACTTAAGTGGGAAATACATTTGTACACTGCCCACAAACGTAGTTATACTTACGGCAAAAGCTTCCAAATTTGTACAAAACTAGAAACATGTCATAATTCTCAAGCGTAAACGACATAAATATGTGTTTTAGTCAAGCATATTGCCGGTTGTGCAAGAAAAAAGTTTATGCAAACCATCTAAGGAAAACTACAGGACAAAAATGCACAAAGAGAAAACTGTTGTTCATTGAAATAAACTACAAATGATATCAGTTTTTCCATAACAAGGAATCGACTTCTATTGATCTGAAACCCAATATAGCAAACCGTGAATAATAATCCAATCCTTAAATTTCGTTACTATGGACACAAGTAAGTCAAGCCCTTGCTACGTTTCTAGTTCTCAACTTTTCAATGAACCGCCATTACACAACACACTCCTGTATTTTGAACCATTGACGGAACAGGTGATTGACCCCCTTTTGGTTATGCGAATGACAATCCCTTGTTATACGTCACCTGTGCAACAGCTGGCGATTGGACAAGGACTTGTTCGATTTTCTCCGGTGCAATATATTCTCCTTGTGCGAGTTTGAAAATGTGCTTCTTACGGTCGATGATTTTCAAAGCTCCACTCTGCATGATAAATATGTAAATGGGTAAAATTCTAAGTAGGGATTTTTCATTTGATTTGAAGATTAAACTTTGTTTGTTCCGTTTTGATCTGTGTATACTGTTCCAAAATAGCTCAATGCTTGCAGTAACGACTTCTACGCGGAACTGTTACGAAGTCTTACTATATTTTAATATCTGTTTGTTATATACTTACAGACGACCACATTATTATTAAAATTATGAACAGACCCTTACATAGTGTTCCAAAATAAGAAATTTATCCAACAAACAGTCACCGTAATAAACATTTGTATTTAACAAAAGAAATTTCGTTTGATTCACACTTACAGGCAACCACATCCCTACATCCCCCGTATGAAGCCAACCGTCCTCATCGAATGCTTGCTTCGTCTTTTCCTCATCTCTATAATAACCTGGAAATAAACGGTAACATGTAGCTTTGGAAGTTTTTATTACTTTACCATGTACGGAACCGTATCACGGACCAGTTAATAAGTTTTATGTGTGTGTGTGAAGGGACGTAACACGACTGACGGTGGATTAGCATTTACCAAAACACTTGAGAATAAACCTCATGGCTTTTCACGTTAATTCGGCTATCATATTTAACCATTCGATTTTGTCCATGATTAACGTTCTGTTTATCGTTTTGTTTTCCCCATACAAGCAGTTTAACGCCATAAAGTGAATTCATCAAGCATCGGATTTCGGCTATGCATTTTTAGTGGTATTTAAACACTGCCCAAACTTTAACCTTTTTTTGCGATTAATCAAAACATTTCTGTAACTATAATATTTGGAGTTTAGAACAGGGGTGTGCAACCTGCGGCCCGCGGGCCAAATGCGGCCCTTAATTAAAGGTTATGCGGCCCGCAGAGACGCTTGGATTTTAAATGTACTGACAAACGAGTCTAACTAATATATGTTTTTGAGCAGATTAATGCGTCCAATGCTATTTTTCTGCAACCTGGCAATATGTGACTAGAATCAAATGCGAATTTTACTTGTAGTTGAGCATATTTGGTAAGCAACAAATTGAAATCACCTTGTGTTATACACAGGTGCGGCCCGTGATCTAATTTTGGCAATTATATTTGGCCCCACAGCAACAAAGGTTGCACGCCCCTGGTTTAGAATCCAGCCTGCAATAAACGAAACAAACGGAAATGGTAATTGTACCTTGAAATACATTAGTTCCTTTCACACAAACTTCCCCCTTATTGTCCTTGACGAAGTAATTTTTCTCCGGGACATCGACTAACTTGATAACATTACATAAAACTGGAGTTCCAACACTTGACGAGTGGTAATCTCCTGGTAAAGTGATGCTAATAGCAGCGGTGGCTTCAGTTTGACCGTAACCTGAAGAAAGATTTGGAAAGAGGAAAGATTTGTAAGTTAAGCAAAGAGACCGCATACCGTAAGATTAAGGTACAGTTCATAAAAAAAGTCAACTGTAAAAAATGTTTGGAGAAAAGGAAAGTTTAAACATTTTTTAAGCATTTCCTGTTTAAAAAGAAGGGAAATGGGTAACTTAAATGTAGACCGTAACACGAATAATGAATAAATATTACAAACCTTCGGAAAACGGAATCCCAAGAGCGACTCTCATAAAGTTGATGACGTCTATTGAAACGGGGGCTGCCCCTGTTATGCAAAGACGAATACGACCCCCCATCATGTTTTGGATTTTCCTGAAAATACAAATGTTTGGAAATAAAAATTTGTTTCACATTAAAGTATTAAATATGTTAAATGGTTGGTATGTGAAAAGATAATTAAAAAAGTCGTCAAAAAGGTAAAACTAAAAACAATGTAAAGAATTGATTTGTCCTCAGCTAAATATGACAGTTTCTGTTTGGTCAGTTTCGTGTATGACCGGTTTTGTCCATGGCATTGCACTCAGTCTGTTCAGTTGCAGTTGTCGTACAGTTGTAGCTGACTAAATGTTTAAGATGGGCAAACCGCAAAACCAAACGCTTGTGTAATTCCCAGTGAAGTGTAAATCAGCAATTTTATCGTAAACAATCGACGTTTCGACGCCCTATCGCTTTATAAGAATTTTGTCCTGCAAGTTATGTCATTATCCTGATGAAAGCGTCTGGTATAGGGCGTCGAAACGTCGATTGTTTACAATAAAACTGCTGGATGAGCAATACTTTGGTGTACATTATGCCTGGCAGCAATAGCCTATTTTGTAAATCAGCACGTTAATCGTTTTCTAACTTACCCAAATACGAGTTTATCCCATATAGTGTTTCTTGTAACGATTCCCTGCTTGAGTTTAGCCAGTTTAGCGTTCACTGCTTTCTCCAGAAGAAACTTTTTGATGAAAGATTGAGACGCCCCAGCCCAAATCTACACAAAGATAACATGCAATACATGTACTTTAAACTTGAAACAGAATCTCCCAGCTGGTTGCTTGGTGGATGAACACTATAATTAACCTTATGTCTATTTAGTTACTATTTTCAAAATTAAGGACGAATGACGTTTTGCAAAGACATAAATCGACAATTTTAACATGTACAGGAACATTAACACTGTCATATATATACAGTAAACAACGTTAAACCGGATTCGGTTATTTCGCCTAATTTGGACAAAACTTGAGGTACAAATGATTGTAATGTGGTAAGACTTAAGACTAATCGACATCGGTTAATTTGGATCTTTGCCACATCTGGATTTTTTTTGGTCCAAACGGGTCCGGATTAACCGAGATTTACTGTAAATTAACACTGTTATGTGTTTTTATATTCACAAGACCGCCAGAAAAGCAAGTTAAAAATGTAGAAATGCAAGATGAACATACATTTGTTGCTGGGATCAAGAAACTTGGTCATTATAAACCTAACCGCCATAAGAGTTAATCTTAGCACGTTACTGGTAAAATCAATGTTAAACGATTTTCTTGTTGAACATCTGACGGCACCGCGCATGCGCAGTGCGCCGCCTACGTTACCTTGTCGTAAAACTTGTTGATCAACCTTGGAACCATGGGAAAGATGGTTGGACGCAAAGTTGCGACGTCGCCTAGCAACAGTTTCACGTCACCCTGGAAAAATCCGATACTGAAACGAAAAAAAGGCAGCGTGTACTAAAAAGCGTCTGGTGAGAACGAATATAGAAGTGGTTCTTGCCTTATTTTTCGATAAATACCCCTAAATGGATAATTTGATTTTTTTCTGGGATAAATTCGATTTTCATTTTTTGGGTTTTAGGTGCAAATACAATCAATCAGGGCCTCTTGGGGTAAGAATCATAAAATACTTGGAACCATAAAAAAAATATATTTACTGTACTGGCTTGAACAAGTAGAGCAGTGGTTCTTAACTTGTGAAAAATTACCGCCAAATGAGTTACTTGAAAATTTTCTGGTATAAAATAGCTTATCATTTTTTGTTTCCAAGGCTAAACTATATCAATGACGTTACTCTTTGGGGTAACAATGACAAAAAGTTAATAACCCGTAAAAAGAGTCTATGTATTGTACTGCTCGATTGGGTAAAGTTAAACACATTAAACATATGTTGTTAAGTTTCACTGCAAGTATCAAGTCAACTCATTGTGATCCAAACAGTTTCACAAGGCCGAAATCACAACATGAGCTTACAACAATAGTTTAGTGCAAAGGGTTCACGTATCTTGCGTCGTTTTTTGATTTCATAGCCCCAAGGTCACATTTACATTCACTAATAAAATCCTATGATACAAAATCGAAAGATGAAATGCGCTTTACCGTTTCCAACAAAACACCATGTTTATATGTTTTGAGGTCACCACAAGTAATGTTTTTGCATTGAATAAACAACGTCAACTATAACTTTGTGTTCTGTAAATCTGTGGAGCTTTTGTTGTACTGTTGTACATGTGAAGTTGGATTGGTCTTTACTTGACATGTGCCAACTTGTACAGCACTTATACCCAGTGGTGGGATTCAAACTTTATGTCAGCCCATTCTATCACAAAGCCATGTTTTTCAGCCGGTTAATTGACAGTAACCAGTAACGCTAACCGGTTCGCTGATCTCATAAAATTTCGTGAGACGGTTCCATAGAACCGGTGTGAACCGGCTAAATCCCACCACTGGTTAGAGGTTAACTATTGTGTGCACGTCTTGTAAAAATGTTTATTACAAAACCATTTGTTTACGAATAACATTCAGTACAATTATGGCAGTTATTAAAGTTTTTGGGATCAGCGAACCGGTTAACGCAGTTATTAAAGTTTTGAAACACGGTCACAGGTAACCATATCATTTTCCCACCTTGCGCCGACTGAGTAGACTTGCGCAGCTACAACTCTCTCCATCATATGGGCGAGTGGGAGGTATGAGATGTGAACGTCATCTTTACCCATTTTAAGGAAACTCTGCAAATTTGAAACACGTACTTATAGATTTAATGTTAACCAGTTATAAATAAGGCCACTGCATATTCCCACTTTGAAAAAAACTGGAAATATTTAATTGAAAGCATAAACTGTTTTCCAATTATTTACCGTTCGTCCGATTGCAAAGGCTCCGTTAAAGTTTGCAATGACATTCCTATGACTGAGCATAGCTCCTTTGGGCAAACCTGTAGTTCCACTGGTGTAACAGACTGTATGCAGGTCAGTAGCTTTCGGTGGCTGTTGATAAAAGTGAAGAACAGTCAATTACAAAAGCGCCAGTACATTTACTTGACTTTAGTCGCATTTAGACGTTTAAAACTATATTCAGACTTGAATGAACGAAGAAAAAAAAAAAAAAAAAATTAAAAACGTTATTTTCATTACTGATTATAAAACATTAAGTATTTTTTTAATTGCATATTAATTTGTTTGTATTTGACTCTTTTCGTATTTACATAGTTTTTACTAATTTCATCCCTTCACAAAAATAGTTTTTAAACTTTTGATTTTATTTTTTTTAATTTTTTATTCTTTTTTAGTAATTGGATCCGATTATAAAACAAAGATATTTTTTTAACCTTTTACTTTGAGTTGAAATAATCAGATTAAACATCATTTAATAAAACTTACGACAAAATCTTTCAGATCATTTTTCCCGCGTTCCTCCACTTCCGCCATTTTCACAACCTTCACGCCGGTTTCCTCTGACAGTTGCTTGACGTCATCGGTGACGTCATCTATGACGACGATGAGCTTGACCTTGTATTTGTCCTCCTTGACCCCTGTGAGCAAGGTCGTGGCCTTGGTACAGTTGTCCACAACCACAATGTTCAGTTGACCTGAAAAACAGAAAAAATAGGAAATGTTGTTTAACCTTCGAACCAATGACTAAAGCTGGTTTTTAAGCTAGCTTTGCGCAGTCAAGTGTAAGAAAGGATAAATATTGTCGGTTTATGTCATAAAAACAGGATTTAGAAAATTTTACACCAAAGTCATCTAAGCAAGCAAAAACGGAAAATAGTTTTCAAGTTACGGAATCAATCAAAATGCGCATCAACGATACCATGCGTGTAAACGTTCTTTCCAGATGTAAAAGGACCAACGAACGTCAGAACTAGAAGGAAAACATATACGTTCCCTTTATGGAGGATGCCCATAACAACAGGAGTGCAAGTTTAAACACCCAGATATTGGGTAAAACTGTTCCCATGGGTACTTACACTGGTTGATGATGTGTTGAACCGATTCAGGCCCGAGCGTGTCATACAGAGGCACAATAACCATGGAGTAAGAGTTGCAAGCCTGCTCCACAACTTTCCACTCGACCCGGTTTTGCGAGAATATACCGATGAACTGAGATGGGTCGGATGTAGCGCCCTCCAGCAGAAGCCCCGAGCCGAAATGTTGAACTCGATCTAGAACTTGTTGGTATGTGAGCCATTTGAAACCTTGGTCGGGACCGGGACGCCATCCAACACACGGACCACCCTCTGTAAACACAAAGTATGATTTGATTCAAACCAGGTTAAGTTCAGTCAAAGGTTATATTAGGTCATTTTCAGTTATAGGTTATAATAGGTCATAGTCGGTTAAAGGTTATAATAGGTCATAGTCGGTTAAAGGTTAAAATAGGTCATTTGTGGACTAAGAGTAAAACGATCTTTTTCGGTTAAGGGCCAAAGGTCGGTTTAGGTCAAAAACGGTGATTTTCGGTCAGAGTTTTTAAAAGTTCATTTTTGGTTGACGATTTAAGTTATTTTCCACCAAAAACGGGCGGGTTGGCGTATCTCGTGCGACTTTCGTTAAGAGAGCGGGATTTTTGATTGTCTTAAAATGTTAAAATAAATAAAAAAATAGAAAACAAAACACCTTGCTTTTAACCTAAAATGTGGAAGGAGGGCATCAACTTGTATTTTACATGACAGGTGATCAAACAAGTTTATTTTAACGTTTAATGTGGTCATTTGTGTCATTTAAACAACAACAATCTACTCAGTGAGTCTCAGTCCTCACTTATATAAGAAGCATCATGTTTACTTGACAATTTAAAACCGTGTAGAAAGTTGTCATGTAAAGTCTCAACTCCACTGACGAGCGATTTCAGGGGTTCTCCTGTCATCAGTGGTGAAGCCCTCACTCCGTCTTCCTTCTGCATAAAACATAAAGATATATTTAAAGTACGCCAGGCTCATTGAAGGCCTTTTATACTAAATCGAGCCGGTCTTTCAAACATTCACCATATGGCAAAGCATTGGGTAGAAAAATCTAGCCTGTGGTGGGATTCGAACCTACGACAGGAGATTTTCACCACTAAGACTTCGAGACTTTAACAAACAGTTTAATTAATGTTCATGTAAATGGTCACAAGTATGATGTGCTGTGACATAACAATATCCCAAAATGACACAACAAGCAATATGTCTCCTACATAATAGCCTATATGTCATAAAAAAAAATTCAATGATATAACACTTTTGCTGAAAAACATGTAGTGTCATTTTTGGAACTTACACCATAAGGAACAGTTTGTTTTTGGACCAATTCATAAATGGGAACTGCTTTCAAAGTCTCATCCGCACTAGGGGTTTTCCCGTTACCGTTATCGGCTTTCTGCATATCCTCAGTGACGTCACAATGCTGGTTGTTCTGTGACGCGACGACGACTTCGGCCATTGTTACGCAGTTATATAAACGTCAAAGCATTAAACAAACCTGGCTGTGAATGCGAAAGAAATGTCGTAAACCAAACTAGCCACTGTTGCTTGCGAAATGTCGGGGGGGGGGGGGGGGGGGGGGGGGGGGGGGGGGGGGGGGGGGGGGGGGGGGGGGGGGGGGGGGGGGGAACACAGGACAAGAAAGAGTTGGATCAAAAACTAAACTGCTTTTACCACTCTGCAATTATTGCACAGACGCAGACGTTTTCTTGCACTAAGGAAAACAACAGTGATTGTTGAAACGTCTGCAATTAAATGCATTCACCATACACAAGCTCTAAGGCAGTTTCGTTTCTTAATCAAGCGAACTCACAAACTTTAACACTGCAAAAAATTTTCGCCTTACAAATTTGTTAATAAATCAGGACTATCTTGACTTAAACAGACACTCTGTGGTCCCAAACTCCCCATGTAAATCACCACAACCACGAAGTTAAAAGTTGTTTCAGTTCCGAAACATGGTAAGAATTTTGAGCTGGTTCCCGCCCCAGGCGATACGTAATTTTATGCTCCAAATGCGACGTTGAACTTAAATCGTCGTTGAAGCGTAAAATTGTTCGGTTACATCGCTTGGGTTTCGATTGTTAACAAAATTTTTTCAAGTTAAATTCAATAGTTTTTCTTTTACTAATGTCTGACTGAGTTTGATGCATGACTGATTTTGTCTATGTGGCAAGTTGTAACTAGTTGCATTGAATGCGTTTTAAAGTTGCAAAAACTATTGTATGTGTGTTCTTCTATCATGCTTGTTAATCATCTGTTTAGGGGGGGGGGTATTTTTCAAGTTAAATTCAATAGTTTTTCTTTTACTAATGCCTGACTGAGTTTGATGCATGACTGATTTTGTTTATGTGGCAAGTTGTAACTAGTTGCAATTGAATGCGTTTTAAAGTTGCAATAACTATTGTATGTGTGTTCTTCTATCATGCTTGTTAATCATCTGTTTACGATTTTATTTAAATAAGGCAGTAAATAAGTTGAAGAGACTTTCTACATCTACTTGACAATACAATAGGCTACTTCTGCACACGATGTAGCTGCAGCGCATAAGCCGCGATCCGCCAGTTGTGCCCTCCACTTTTTGGGGCGCTGCATAGAACCCTTCAACGTTGCGCAGCTATTTTCGGCTAAACGCAATTATGTCTTCCTCAGACCAGAGCCATTATATTGACGTGCATGGACACTCCTGCTCTAACCAATCAGACCCGTCTGCCGCGTCACGGTCCAGTTGTGTTACTTAACGCATCAACAATTTTCCATTTCAAGGGTGTGTTTCGGCAGGAGACAGAGGAAGAAAAATGTCAACAAATCTCGTTTGGAGAAATATTTTAGTTTTTTTGACTAAATTTTCACAATTTTATTAAAAATTTAGTGGTTTAGTGCTTATTATCCAATAAATAAGCTGCAATTGACTGTACAGTATGCACATTGCAGATGCACTGGGAAAACGTATCACTTACGAGTTGTATCAAATAGTTCATGTGCAATATCAAGACTTTACGTCTGTTTCTTCGTTTCTTTATGAACCCAACAAAATGGCTTTTTCCTTCACACAAGACGATAAGGTGCATCATTGCCTCATGGTGTATTGGTTTACGCCTAATTTGGGCAACTGTGCCTATATAGCCAGCTGCATATGCTGCCAGCCTACATGTTTTTGTTACTGTTTAGCTAAAATGATAGTGTGTTATTGCCACACACAAGTATTATACTTCTCTTCTTTAAACATTGCTATATTTATTTTTAAATGTTCCTTTAGCTTTAGGTCACAAGAAAAAAATATTTTGCATTTTTTAATGTGTCACCTTGATAATATAAGCAAGAACTGAATATAAATGCATCACTGTTTTTTGTAAACATTTTGTGTTGTTACAATTTATGGTCTGCAAGTCAAGATTGAATGGTTTTATAATCCAGTTGTGTTTGATGATGATGATGAACAAAATGATTTCACACATTTTTACAATAGAGGTATGTGTACTTGAACTTAACTACATAGGTTTTTAGGTTATGAATAAAATACATGAACTGTTTGGAAATTAAAGTTCAGTAAAATTGGCATTCAATAGCTTTTGGAATGAACAACAACAATCAACACTACAACAACTGGTGTTATCCCTAGTAGTTAAAATCTATATGGTCTAGTTTTAAAGTCTAGACCACAGTCACCAAGCATATCAAATGCCTAAAGATTCAAATATTTTGGTTCTTTCATTACAACTGACTTTGTGCAGACATGTTTTAGAACATGATTCTTAAATTTTGTGCAAAGAAATGTTTTGCTTTTTATTCACTAATTACTCTTTTTTGTTTGTATTTAAGGAATGCTTCACGCCCACAAGTTGGCATTTGAAATCACAGGATGTACAGGGAGCATAATTCGGCAGTGTGTGTGCACAAGGTTGCTGAAGTAAAAAGCCATATGTACATGAATTCAGTCAAAGAATCCATGCAATTATTCATTCATGAATGTTAAAAATTACCTGTAAAGGGGTTGGACATTTTGTATGCTACATGTTGGGCTAATATGTTTTTTTTCTGACATATACTGTATATATATTTGTGATTTAGGGGTGTGATTTTTATTGAAAACCTTAGCTACATACTAGTTGCTCACAATACAAATGTGTTTTATTGATCACTTTTTATTTGATTACCATGGGGAAAAACTCAAATCATTCCAAGAGGAGGTTGATTGGCATTTTCCATGTGCTCTTTTGTTGTGAAGCATTTAAGTAGTTCAGTCAATCGCATTGCATAATAATGTCCTCCGATTCGAAATTATTTTCTGATCATACTTTCAAATGATGAAATGAGGAACTCAAGATTGCAAGTTTTTTTTTTCACTCCATGACTGCAAATCCTCATTAACATTTGTAGCAACTAAAAGTTGGTCAAAACCTCTGGTGGTTGATTGTAGGTGTTGCAATTGAATCAACTTGCAGCAATTTTTCATTAGATGTGTTTTTTTCCCTTACATACAGAAAAAGTTGGAAAATACATTTCTATGAACACTTCCTCAAATGTAATCACATACCTGCTGTTTATGCAAAGGCACTTCCATTGTAGCCACACCTGTTTTAATGTCAGTAATAGAGAGAGCAGTTTACTAAGAACTATATTCTTGGGGGACATTCTTCCCTGTGCACAAAGCTTTTTCACTGGACATTTTTATCTCATTAGTAAGGTTTGTAAACAAAGCTCCATTAGCTCGAGCTTTCTCAACTTTGGATCGTAGTTGAAATAAAGTCATCGTTGTATCAAAAACAGTATGCTTTTGTCCACTTATTGACAACTCCTAGCAAACGTCTTCTCATAATTTCTATAATTATCTGTGTTGCGGTTGGACTACATGCTTTATAGTCAATGTAACTCGCCATCAGAATAAAGCATATTACGCTTTTCGTGCAGTACAGAACTTACATCCAACTAAAATTCGCAACGTCTTGCAGGCTACAGTGTGCAGAATCACCTCTTTTTGTAACACAACTGAAGCGTGAAGCGGCAGACGGGTCGAAAAAGAGCGGCGCTTTTAAGAGAAAGAACAAAAAAAGAAAAAGGCGGCAGTGACCAGGCACGTCAATATAGTGGCTCTGCTCAGACCAAAAACAATATTGTCAACTCTAATCAATATTGTTTGATTTCAGAAAACTGCATCGTACTAAGGTGAGTGTAAAATTCTGTCACATTCATAACCATAGTCGTGGTTTTCCAAAGTTTAGTTCCAATTTTAAACACGCAATACAGCAACACACAAACCGCTTCGTTACTCATAAATATTCCTTTAAATGCTAAGCTACATTTAAAGACATGCTAATGCCAATATTGACCAAGCTGAATGTACAAGAGTTACACGGAAACAATAAATTTAAAGAGGCAAGCTCAGAAAAGTTGTAACATTACCGGTGCATCTAAAATATACAGGATCGCTTGGTGCATCGTTATGACACTTGGTGCACCTTTTATATCACTTGGTGCACGTTTATTACACTTATAGTGCGCCTTTTTATCTCTCGGTGCACCCTTATATCGCTTGGTGCACCTTTATATCACTCTATAATGCTAGGTGTACCTAAGCGATATAAGGGTGCACCAAGCGATATAAGGGTGCACCAAGTGATATAAGGGTGCACCAAGCGATATGAACGTGCACCAACCAAAATTAAGGTGCACCAAGTGATATAAGGGTGCACCAAGCGATCCAAGTGATCCTGTATATTTTAGATGCACCCCCGGATTAAGGATCTGTCCCCCCCCCCGTCATCGTTGTATCAAAAACAGTATGCTTTTGTCCACTTATTGACAACTCCTAGCAAACGTCTTCTCATAATTTCTATAATTATCTGTGTTGCGGTTGGACTACATGCTTTATAGTCAATGTAACTCGCCATCAGAATAAAGCATATTACGCTTTTCGTGCAGTACAGAACTTACATCCAACTAAAATTCGCAACGTCTTGTAGGCTACAGTGTGCAGAATCACCTCTTTTTGTAACACAACTGAAGCGTGAAGCGGCAGACGGGTCGAAAAAGAGCGGCGCTTTTAAGAGAAAGAACAAAAAAAGAAAAAGGCGGCAGTGACCAGGCACGTCAATATAGTGGCTCTGCTCAGACCAAAAACAATATTGTCAACTCTAATCAATATTGTTTGATTTCAGAAAACTGCATCGTACTAAGGTGAGTGTAAAATTCTGTCACATTCATAACCATAGTCGTGGTTTTCCAAAGTTTAGTTCCAATTTTAAACACGCAATACAGCAACACACAAACCGCTTCGTTACTCATAAATATTCCTTTAAATGCTAAGCTACATTTAAAGACATGCTAATGCCAATATTGACCAAGCTGAATGTACAAGAGTTACACGGAAACAATAAATTTAAAGAGGCAAGCTCAGAAAAGTTGTAACATTTACAGTGCCGGATTGACGGTGCATCTAAAATATACAGGATTGCTTGGTGCATTATTACATCGCTCGGTGCATCGTTATGACACTTGGTGCACCTTTTATATACCCCCCCCCCACGGAAACAATAAATTTAAAGAGGCAAGCTCAGAAAAGTTGTAACATTACCGATGCATCTAAAATATACAGGATCGCTTGGTGCATCGTTATGACACTTGGTGCACCTTTTATATCACTTGGTGCACGTTTATTACACTTATAGTGCGCCTTTTTATCTCTCGGTGCACCCTTATATCGCTTGGTGCACCTTTATATCACTCTATAATGCTAGGTGTACCTTAGCGATATAAGGGTGCACCAAGCGATATAAGGGTGCACCAAGTGATATAAGGGTGCACCAAGCGATATAAGGGTGCACCAAGCGATATAAGGGTGCACCAAGCGATGTGAACGTGCACCAAGCAAAATTAAGGTGCACCAAGTGATATAAGGGTGCACCAAGCGATATAAGGGTGCATCAAGTGATATAAATGTGCACAAAGCTATATTAAGGCGCACCAAGCTGTAGCCCCCCCCCCCCCCCCCCCCCCCCCCCCCCCCCCCCCCCCCCCCCCCCCCCCCCCCCCCCCCCCCCCCCCCCCCCCCCCCCCCCCCCCATCATTCAAAGTGGCCTGGATTTTTGACTGGTCTGTAGGCACGTGCCTGCTATGCCTAATGGTTAATCCAGCACTGAACATTTAACGCATGTGTCTGGGATTTATACTTACGTATGTATTACTCATGTTAACTTTACAACTGCAAGCAGTGGTTCCCAAACTTTTGTCCCGTGGCCCTAATATTTAGTCGAAATAGTGGTGTTGCTCACCACAAATTTTAAATACAGTTGCAATTTAAAAGCGATTTAAAGATCACAAATGATTAAGACAGCTTAATTTAGTGCAAATTACTGCGATTTCGAAAAGCTGTGGCCCACTCAAATGTTTTCATGTCTCATAGTTTGGAAACCACTGAACCAGACAATAGATAACTCGGTCACGTAGATACAAATTTTCCCCCCCCCCCGTGCAAATTACTGCGATTTCGAAAAGCTGTGGCCCACTCAAATGTTTTTCATGTCTCATAGTCTGGAAACCACTGAACCAGACAATAACTCTCGGTCACGTAGATACAAATTTTCCCTTGTGGAGATAAACAACATCAAGGTTTAATGTTTGCTGTTCACCAATTCCTCTTCTCAACCCGGAAAGCGCCAAAGGAGTCGCATCAAGTGAGCTGCCGGTTTCAATAATTTATTGCTAAAACACCAAGAACATGACTCAAACAAGTTTTGTCGGCAAACTTGTGTCCACCCCCCCCCCCAAACAACATCAAGGTTTAATGTTTGCTGTTCACCAATTCCTCTTCTAAACCCGGAAAGCGCCAAAGGAGTCGCATCAAGTGAGCTGCCGGTTTTAATAATTTATTGCCAAAACACCAAGAACATGACTCAAACAGGTTTTGTCGGCAAACTTGTGTCCATAGTAAAAGCTGCCCCAACTCAAAACTGATAAACACTCGTTTTCCGGTTTCTATAGTTAATTTTACCATCTGAAAATCTGGCCTAATATTTAAAAGCCAAGTTTCTGAAACGTTTTAGGGTTTTAACACAAGTTTACTTTGCTCTGTTGCGTACTAAACACGCTTATGTCGAGTTAAGGGCTACTAGAAAAAGTCGCATGTGTTTTACTCGAATTATCAGGTTGTAGTGAAAATAAGAACCGGACGCATTAATCTACTCAGAAACAAACTGCTCGCCAGCAACACAACAAAATAGTTCAGCGCTCCACACTTTATTCTTAATCCAAACGGCTGCAGGTTACAAACCACTGCTCTACATATCCCCCCCCCCAGGGCTACTAGAAAAAGTCGCATGTGTTTTACTCGAATTATCAGGTTGCAGTGAAAATAAGAACCGGACGCATAAAACTACTACTAGTTTATTTACTTAGAAAACTACTCACCCCCCCCCCCAAAAAAAACATTTCATCAAAACAACGCGACATCACAATTAATCTTTATGACTCATAGATGTCAATAACGTGCTGCTAAGCAACACTAACGTCATTATAACAGTGACGTAAACCTTGTACGAGCAGTTGCATTATACACGACGGGTTGTTACCAACTTCCTGCAGTCAAGGGTATTGAAATTTACCAAAATGTGCAAATACTAAGAGAAGTTTGTTATGGTAACTGCCTCACCGGAAGTTATACTTGTCTACTGACCAAATTGATAAGTTACAACTGTCTTGCGCTTTTGTGGCTTCAAAATACTTGGTATAGTTCCGGATGAAAGTTACCTCACGGGTTATGGGGTAACAATGTCGTTCCGCGTAGTGACAATGTAAAGTCAAGCAAAATATCGTATTTTTGACTTTATGTGTACTTTTACGCCTTAACAAAATAGTGGCTAGAAATCTGCTTGGCACAACACCGCAAAAAGCGCGTGAAGTCTTAAGGCCTTTTGTCCCCCCCCCCAATCTGCTTGGCACAACACCGCAAAAAGCGCGTGAAGTCTTAAGGCCTGATGGTTTTATTGTGGACATACTTCTGACGCTTATTTTAAACACCATTCAAACTGTCTCTTCGAAGTATTATGATTCCTAAAGCACCAGGTAGAGCATAAGTTGAATTGCTACAGTTTGTACATTTCAGGTACTTTCTTGTTAATATTTTTGACTTGCAGTCTTCCCATTACCAAATATGTTCGTTTTAAAGGTTTCTTGCTAAGCATGAACGAATTTGAAACCGTCACAACGTTTTACTACAGGAAACCATGTAGGTCAACATAGTTAAATCGTCCAACAAGTTGTACTAAGCCAATCGTGTCTACATCGTTGTGGTACTGTGTTCAACTATGAATACAGTGTTATTGCCGACATGTTGCTTAAACTTTCTGTTTTGCTAAACCGGTAACTTTACATAAAAACGATTGAGTTGGGTAGCTGACATTACCCCGATGAACACGCCCCTAACGAGACGTCGAAACGTCGGATGTGTTGTCTATAATTGCCAGTTGAGCAAAAACAAAGTGTTCAATTGTTCAGCTAGATTTTAGACTATTTTTTTGTAAACATAACCTTTCATAAAAGCAACTTGAAAATCACTGCTTTATGTCATGAGGTAATTACGGACTAACGAAAACCTTTCACGGGTTTGCTTAGGTCAGCGGACTTGGTGTTAAAAAATAATGTTGGTAGAATATGAAATACCACGACCATGTATTTGGAACGTTGCAAACAAAAAAACTGCAATCATAACATTGTATGACAGAACAGGTTCTCAAATCCCCCCCCCCTAAACACCATTCAAACTGTCTCTTCGAAGTATTATGATTCCTAAAGCAGGTTCTCAAACGGTACTCCTAAAGATAACGAAATGTATAGTTTGTATTGTTTGACCTTCCCAAGTTAAACACTGTTTTTTTTTCGTTTAACTATCTATGTTGCGCCTTAAAAAACAAAAAACTTTAAAAAAAAACGCAGACTAAGCTTTAGGGATCATTTTCCTCAAACAAGTTATACGGCAAAAGACCAGGACTGCGACTGGGCTCACTAGCTGCAAGATAACATGCTCACAAGCAAGCGCAGATGAACTCACAAAAGGTGAATTCGTGATTCAACGTAGTGGCTTAAAAGACGGCGACACGGTTGACAAGGCAAGCATAAAAAGACGTCTGGACCCTCGATGGTGTACAGAATATCAGTTTACAAATCCAGGCCAAACTGTCTGGGCGTCCTATTACAAATTCATCTTAAAACACACGTATTGGTGACAAATATTACAGAAATTTGGAGTTGTTTCGCTTTACTATACCCCCAAAGGCCTACAGCTGCAAAATTGACCATAAGCTGTGTATAACTCCGCTTAACACGCGCCCCCCCCCCGTGACAAATATTACAGAAATTTGGAGTTGTTTCGCTTTACTATACCCCAAAAGGCCTACAGCTGCAAAATTGACCATAACTGTGTATAACTCTTGTTGGACATGTGACCCGCTTAACACGCCAAGCATGAGACACAACGCAAGGAATTTGGCGAATGTAGTGCAGACAGCTATCACGTTTGCAGACAAAACGCCAATTGCAAACACCCGTGCTTTGTATAGCCACTCCCTACAAACACGCAATACTTGCATGAAGGCATTTCATGTTTGAACACCATACATGCAAATTCGGCAAAGCCCAACTGAATATGTATAACATTTAGCAAATGTTAAAAGGGCAAGCTGACAAAGGACCAAAAAATTTTCTTGATTAACATAAAATTGCCTGTCCCCCCCCCCATAACATTTAGCAAATGTTAAAAGGGCAAGCTGACAAAGGACCAAAAATTTTTCTTGATTAACATAAAATTGCCTGTTTTTTTTCTGATTTATGAACTAATTGAATTTACTCTTTTCAAAAAAACTTTACAGCCAGGCCTGTTTATCAATGCATTTCTGCAACGTTATTTTCTTACATTGCATTAAAATTTGAAACAAATTATCCATTCCACACTTTTACGAAATTAAAGGAAAAACTTGAATCTCGTAACAATATTTCATTGCGTAACTACTTGCGACAACGAGAAACCCTTATTACTGGACTAACAGTAAGCAGTTAACCTGCTCTAAACGTAGCCTCAGCGATCTGTGAAGCCTTTCATTAGCTCTACGGTAACCTTTACTCAACTGCGAGAATAGCTAAACGCTACATTCCTTAATGCCTTAAACAGCACACCACATATAGGCTTACAACAGGAGGCATCTGTGAAAAGGAGTTCTTTTGCATCGCATTTCCTGAATAGGAAATAAATAGCAATTGTATTGCGTTTTTACAACACATATGTGGGGCCTACGCTTTCGTGTATTAATTTCCTAGCCATACCACAGGACAATTGAATATTTGACTGAAATATTTGCTTTAAAACAAGTGATTATAGCCGCCAATATGTTAAACGTTACACTAATACTAGGGTGTTTCCCAACGAGTTTAGTAAAATATACCGCATTTGCAAAGTCATTGGGCATAATCGCGAAACAGTTAAAATAGCTAGTCTTGTGTGTCCTAGCACAAAAGCAATGGTAAACCCAGTTTTCTGAGAAGTTAAACGAATTGTAGAAGACTTGCAAGCTTATTTGGAAAATGCCATAGTTTGCTGCACAAAGCACGTTGCTAAACCCTCAAAGTGTTACCAAGCTATTCGGAACAAATAGACTACACTTAAACTGTACATGAAATAAATTAGTTTTTAATCTTTCCTCTACCTAAACAGTTATAAAATATCACACAACCGACAAGCAGACCAGCCCTGCTACCAATCTTGCTTTCACACTAGCCAGAATACTACTTGCATACTGAGCTGTCACGAGGCATGTCTACTTATTGCCAACTAGTTCGGAACGGGTTAAAAATCGTGACAATCCAAAGCAGGAAGTTGGCTTGTAAAAACACCCGTTTGTAGCAAAACAGAGTCGCCAATTTTTAGCAAACTGTGTGTCTGACTTTAGGCAATCTGAAAAATGCATGCCAACAACATAATAAATACATGCTGTGTATTTCTGGCATTAAGCAATCTAACAAAAACATGCCACAATATACAAATACACGCAAATAGCCTTTTTAGAACTTGAAAAAAAACGGTAGATCAAAAACCTGTTGCAGTACGAAACCAACCAGACAAAAAAAATAATTTTCGCTTTACAATAAACGAATCGTTTAAGATACACACGATTTCGACAGCACCTTGTCTGCTCACAGCTTGAATGCTCTATAGCAAAACATACGAGGCACGGCCGTAGCCTTTATTTGACGACATGTAATAAATATGCGGATTTTATTAACATCTTGGAAGGCTTCCTTGTTTGTTCGGTGTGTTCATGTGGCGTCTATACTCGCATAAAACGCGTTCAACCGTTTCAAACAATGCTGTAGTAAACAATGATTTCAATTCTTATATTCGGATAAAAATAGGAATAAGACATGTAAAAAAAAGTTCAAAAAATTAAGCTATATCCAAGACTGCTTGGCTGTCTGAGTAACGTGGAAGGGGTTACTAAAGGGTATTTTCAATAGTTTTAACCTTTGGGCAAACAAATCATAGAAGCGCGGGGGTTCGAAGATCTTACAACCAATCAGTTGCCACGTTTATAGTAGAAAGTGAAGGCACAATACCCCCACCTCGTGGACAACTTTAAACCAGAAAAGTAGGAAATTACACGTGAAAAAATAGAATCTTTTACCGTTTCAAGGACGCTAAAAATAAGTTTCCAAACCGTAGTATTCACTCAATTGTGTTTTAAATCAAAACAAAACCATAACTGCAGACAAAATTTAAAAACAAAATGTGTGTCAGTGGTAGTCAGGTCACATGAGGAGAGGGGAAACAATCCTTGGTGCAGCGCTGAGCATACGGCCGGTGTATAGAGCTGCGCGTATACAGGATAACGCAAATATGCATCCTCCTCAAAAACGTCCAAGACGCGTTTCACACACTTCCGTCGTTTAAATATTCATTCGTATGGCAAGCCTTCCCTCACCACAACAACCTTATACTGAGAACATATGTGATACAGCATGTTTTCCATTTATGTCGCCGCTTACGGTCACATGTCAATAACGGCAAATGTATATTTACGAAATACACGTGTATTCTCAAAATAACTACTCAAGACTCATAATGTCAGCTAACGTTTTTCTCAATGTATCACTTGCCTTTTATGATCTAGTAACAATAAACAGAATATACTCAAACTTTAACGCTCTCTACATTGCAAAGTCCACAAACATTACTGCAAGTCTGCTTATCTAAGCAACAAATGTAAGCTATCCCAATGCGAAAAAGCACGAAACTGCATCATCTTGAGCTTGTGTGAAACGTGCTGTACTGCCACTTAATACATGGTTTCCATGTGTTGGATGCGGTCTGGGAACGACGCATTCGGTGGCTTTAATAAGTGTTACGGACAACAGCAATTGTTGTGTGTGGGAAACCACGCAATTGTAATTGCTTGTGAAAAATCTGTGTTGGAAGAAAGATATGTATTTATGCATTAAAAAATTCTCTCAAAATTTACTAATTTTTTCTATAAAAAAAATTAGCTCCTTTTTATGTGGGCAATTTCTATGTTAAAACAATGCTCATGCTGTTTTGTAGATCAATTGGAAAGGGAACTGGTTCACTTCCTTGAGTAAACACCACAAGTCCACAAGATAAACAGATATGCACCATGTTTGAAAGTTGCAAAACCACTGTTATGCCTCAGGCAAAATGCTTTGTCAGGTGATTCTTAGGGTTTTATGCACTTCCAAGCAACATGTGTCAAATATTTTGCCACACAAAATTTATAATATTTTGCCACAAATAAATTTTGAGCTTTTGTTGTAGTTGTAAACCATGACAATTAATGAACAAACATTTGAAAACCAGGTGGCTTATTTAGGCCCACAAATGCATTGTACATCAGACTGCAAGTTATTTATCCACTAAAAACCTTGTAATTTTGCTAGTGCTTTATACACCAGAACAATGCAAGTATTTTGTCACACCAAGTGGGCAAAAAATGTAAAAAAAAACCTTGACAATTACTGTGTACATTAAGAAGTACAAAGTTCATTTAAGTTTGTGCAAAGTTTATTTAAGTATGCATATGCATACATGTTACTGATCCTGTAACCTTGGGTGGCTGAGTATCGTTGTACCTAATTTATACATGTCTGTTATTACCTAGCAAACCTTATAAAACAATAAAAAACAACAACAGTATTGACTTTCGTAAAATGAGGTGTACTAAATATTTTTACTCGAGACTGTAACCACATGATTTTAAGTTGGATTCAATCATGGTGGTTTTTAATCCATGAGACAGAAATCTAATGAAGGAAGTGAAAGTAATCATAGAAACTGAAAACATCCATCATCGGCAACAATGGAAACTTTTAAGGCTTTGTCAACTGGGAGAAGAACAATTGACCAACAAGACAGCAAAACAATCAGAAAGTATGCAGCTGCAATTGCACTATTTTTTACAATTATTGACACCAATTAATTAGCCATTAGCTTCATCAGACAGCTATACATAGATCTACTCATAAGTAAGAGACACAGCAGGCCAAACAGAAACTAGCATAAGAATTTCCTAAAACATTTCCAGAAAAAGGCAAATCTTTATGTCTACTTGTTCATTGTATTCTTTACAAAGCATTACCCCCTTATACACCAAAATACTGAACAAATAATTATTTTACTAGGTTACATATTTAGCAAGTTTTTCCAAGTAAAGGTTACTAAGCAATTCAACTGAAACAATATTACACACCTCCCAATGGACAGATTGCTTTTTAGGATCCACATCACATTTAAAACCATCGTTCCCTTCTTTTGACTTTTTCAACCACCACAAAAACGTTGCAAAGGCGATAGAACTGAGTCCAATCCATGATATTACATCAAGCTGCAAATTAAACAAGTGTTAATAAATATGTTTAAGTAGTGCTTTTTAATCCTAGTTTAACAAAGCTGTATGATAATTGGTTCAAAGTTTTTTTAGTCAATAAAAAATATAAATTAGGTCAGAAAATTAAACAGTCCATTGTGGGGCCTTACGCTGGTTTAAATGCAACTGGTGAGTGGTGTATATAAAATTGTTAGTGTATTTTAGAATACAACAGCATCACATTTTAAGTGTCCAAATTTGTGTAAAAGACAGACAAAATCCAAATTTACTATTGATATCAAAGTGCACAAATTATTTTTCTTTAAATGGTGTTAAGTAAGTTTATTGTTGGTGCAATGTTTGTTACAAAATGTTATATTTTAGTACAGCTAGTATGACATTATGCTGCAGCAAAAAATATACATTTTTCTATCAATGTTAAAATATATCAATCCAAAACGGGCATTGAGCAACAAACATGCCCTAGCAACAACAGCAACAAGTAAAAAAAAAGTGCATGAACATAAACCAATACTGTGTATTTTCGCAAAACCTCTTTGATTTTTGAATTTGATGAACTGTGTTGCATTAATTGTGTAATTTTTTAGAATAGATTATGTCTACTGCAGGAATTGCTATAGTTTTAGTTTGCATAAATTGCATAATGCATATATTTCAGTGTGGCCTAGGAATTCAGAGTTTCAGACAAATCTTTGCAAAAGCCGCAAATTCAAATACTTACCTCTCTTAAATAGTTAGTAACATACTTTTCCATAATATCCGACATGACGAATTAATATTTTAACAGATTTACTAAAAATATATGTCAGTTAGGTAGCCTGGCCCTGAACTAAATTTACCCTTAAAAATTTAGAGATTTTATGATAAACAAAGTTGGATAAAAACTTCCCAGCTAAGGAAACCAGACTTTTCAAACCGCATTTGATTTTGCGTTAAAACTGTTTAAAATTTTTGCTTACTGGTTTTTCTCTAAGTTTAAAGTCCAACGCAACCGTGCGTGAAAGGTGCACTCATGCGTTGCAAAAATCGCCCGCGACGATTTTAAATTTATCTGGGGGACGAATTTTCTTTTTACTTTTAAATTGTTTTCTTAAAACCGAATGTCGAATTGTCAAACAATATTGTACAAATGTACTTTCTATATATGAATCAACGAATAACTACTGCACAATTTATTGAATGTTGATAAAAGTGCACAAAAAGTATGAAAAACACACATTGCACACAATATACACCCCCCCCCCACGAATAACTACTGCACAATTTATTGAATGTTGATAAAAGTGCACAAAGTATGAAAAACACACATTGCACACAATATACGTTGATCAACGCGAGGTACATGAAACGATTTATTGATTGCACGAAGAATCATTGCACTTTAAAAAGTTGGCACGTATAAAAACAAGGCTACAAAATTGCTGCTAAAAAGGAATATATGACTTGAGTGAAAATCAAATAGACATGACTTGTCAAAATTGCTGATTTTCCAAAAGTACAAAGCAAATCTCATTTTTCGCTGAAGATAATACTGCTTCTATGACATCACAGGTGGTGCTGTTCTGTTTAGCGCATCTATCACTTGATAAATGACGTCATCGTGCTCGGTAAAACGCAAAAGAAAATCGGAAACTCCATTTCTATTTAAACATGTAACAAGTTGTTGTAA
This sequence comes from Phallusia mammillata, assembly GCA_003260075.1. Lineage (NCBI taxonomy): Eukaryota > Metazoa > Chordata > Ascidiacea > Phlebobranchia > Ascidiidae > Phallusia > Phallusia mammillata. The sequence continues at coordinate 87,909 of QLIY01000666.1, forward strand.
CATTTATGAGTTTGAAGGCATTTAGTAGTCAAAAAGGCAAAATTCAATTACTGTAACCTTGTGTTGACCAATATTGTCCTATTTTTTACAGTTTTTGATGACGTCATTTCTATTTTGACATGTCAACAAAATTGGCATGCTGTGTTCAAAAGGTTCATTATAAACTGTACATATATTTTTGGTTTTAATAAAGTCATGTTACCATGATACAGATTACCTGCAAAGAGCTGCAACTGTTTCAGCATTTCTGTGTTTGAGCAAATTTACGATGCACCGAACTGCATGAATGTTTGACTTGGAACCAGATTTGTTGAGATAACTCACAATGGTGTTGAGATGTTGCAACTAAAAACACAAAAATCAAAATGCAAAATTAGCAACATAGCAAAAATGAAAAGGCAACAAATTTTGTTCTTTTATACATCACATTAAACTAGCCAGGCATGTTAAAGCCCATGACAGATTACAGAAGAATGTGCTTATCATATAACCCATTTTTCAATCCTTTTTATGCAATTATCTAAACAACTTTGTTGATAAACAGTTACAGTTGAGAATTAAGATCCATATGCAATTAAACAGATCATATAGTTCACCCTATTTGTTTGTGTCATCATAATATGCCCTGTGTTCAGGAAGACAGTAGCTTTTTAAAAATCCTTCTATTTCTTTGCACATTAACAAGGTAAAACACTATGTTTTACACTACAAAAGTTAGTGAAGGTGTTCAATTACCCCCCCCCCGTCAAAATTGCTGATTTTCCAAAAGTACAAAGCAAATCTCATTTTTCGTTGAAGATAATACTGCTTCTATGACATCACAGGGGGTGCTGTTCTGTTCAGCGCATCTATCACTTGATAAATGACGTCATCGTGTTCAGTAAAACGCAAAAGAAAATCGGAAACTCCATTTCTATTTAAAGATGTAAACAAGTTGTTATAATATTTATGAGTTTCAAGGCATTTAATAATCAAAATGGAACAAAGAATGATTACTGTAGCCTTGTGTTTACCAATATTGTCCCCAATTAAAAAAAAGTTACATATTTTTTAAAGTTAGCACATGAAGTTGTTTCCATTTTGACATACAAGTAAATTGGCACACTGTTATCAAAAGGTTGTCAACACTTTTTTAAACTATACGCAGTGGTGGGATTCAAATTTGTCAGTCGGTTCTATTACAAAATTCATAGCTTTCAGCCAGTTCTGTTACAAAAAGTCTATTGACATTAACCAGTAATGCTAACCGGTTCACTGATTTAATAAAGTTTCGTGAGATGGTTCTATGGAACCGGTGCGAACCATCGGAATCCCACCACTGACCATACCTATATATCTGTTTAATAAAGCCAAGTTACCATGATACAGATTACCTGCAAAGAGCTGCAACTGTTTCAGCGTTTCTGTGTTTGAGCAAATTTACGATGCACCGAACTGCATGAATGTTGGACTTGGAACCAGATTTGTTGAGATAACTCACAATGGTGTTGAGATGTTGCAACTAAAAACACAAAAATCAGCAAAATAGCAAAAATAAAAAGGCACCAAATTTTGTTCTTTATAAATAACATTAAACTAGACAGGCATGTTAAAGCCCATGACAGATTACAGAAGAATGTGCTCATCACATAACCCATTTTCAATCCTTTTTATGCAATTATCTGAACAACTTTGTTGACAAACAGCTACAGCTGAGAATTAAGATCCATATGCAATTAAACAGATCATATGGTTCACCTGATTTGTTTGTGTCAACATCATATCCCCTGTGTTTAGGCAGACTGTAGCTTTTATAAATCCTTCTAATTTTTGTATATTAACAAAACACTATGATTTGCACTACAAGAGGAGTTAGTGGTGGTGTTCAATTGAAACTTTCAGCAGTGACTGAGGTAAACATAGTTGCAATTTTCCTACCAGTGAACTTGCATGTGCACTGTGAGTTGAAAAGTTTGCAGTCGCTCGTATTAGCTGTAATGCCACATAATCAGGATGAGATGATTTCAGTTGCGCAAGAACAGCTCGAAGACTGGATTGCAGAAGTACCTGGCAATAAAAGCAAGATATGTTTCCCCCCCCCCTCGTATTAGCTGTAATGCCACATAATCAGGATGAGATGATTTCAGTTGTGCAAGAACAGCACGAAGACTGGATTGCAGAAGTACCTGCCAATAAAAGCAAGATGTATTTCTTGTATGGATTGATGGTACACCAAACTCATTTTATCGTCTTGGCTAATTTAGATGTAGTTTTTGTAGCTCTGCTGGGTTGCAAATAAACACTCTCAATAGTCAGAAAAAATCTGACATGAAACAGTTGTTTTTGTACCTGGTCTCTTTCGCTCGTAGCAAGATTTGCAATGGCACTTGCGGCATTTGCGTTAATTTGTAGATTGTTGTGCGCAGACTGTAAGGCTTCGGCGAAGACTCCACCGCATGTTGCATCTTCAGATGATATTCTGGAAAAAATAAACCCAATTGCAACCAACACAATTGCATTAAACAATCACCAAGCTGAGAAGAGCTGCGCAACATTAAAGCATTATGGGACATAAAACAGTGGAGGGCACAACTGATGGATAATGGCTGAACATGCTGCAGCTACACCATATCATAAAGCGTTGTTTTACAAGACAATGAGTTTTGGCAAAATGTGGTCAGTCGAGGGGGTCCTAGAACTGCTTGGCAACATATAATGGTAAAAAGTGTACTGATGTGTCAATACAGTTTAGAAGAAAAAAGAACAGAAAAGTTTCTTTTTAACAATGAATTAATAAACTTACACATGTTTTGTTTCATCTGAGCCACTGGATAACACAACCATAATACGGAGGACATGCTCAGTGACCTGCAAAAAGTTAAATACTTGTAAGTCACTAATACAAAAACAACACAGTAAAACTTGGGCAGTTTATCTAAACTTTTTCAAGCCCTTCCCTTCAGTCTTAGCAAAACAAGCTATTTTGCATGCAATGAAGTAGTGCAGAAAACCCTTTACATTCTTAGATTTAAGCAAAAACTTAAAAAAAAAGAGAACCATTACTTTAGGAACCAACACGTTAAAAGCTACTGCTAGGTTCTTATGTGATAACATCTCTTATAACTAACCTTTGCCCCCCCCCCCAAACAGAAACACAAAAGGTGTTATTACCTGCTCATCTGGAGACTGAACAACTTTATAGAGCATCGCTCTCAATGCATTGTGTTCATTGATGATAGCTGCCTGATTGGCTGGGCACTCAGCCAATAGGCAGAGCGTTGTTGTGGCAACAAGAGAAATGCTTGGGTCGCTATGGTTACAGAGTTGCAAAAGAGATGGAAGACAACCAGCGTCCATCGCTAAAACACAAAACACTGTTTGTAAACAATGAAAAACTGATTTTTGAGAAAAATTAGAAAGAGTTGAAACATCGACTCTTGCTTGATGACATTTTTGTATTTTGTTGTGTAAACAAATGATACCCTTGATCAATACAAGAATTTGCTGTGTTGTACATTCACTGACCTTGCATTTTAAAGGAATTATTAGTTTTTGCAAAAATTCTCAGTGCACTAAGAGCATCAGTTATCATAGGAACCGATTCTTTGGGTGATGATGTCTCAGCGTGCTCAAGCAGTTTGCTGACGGCATTCAAGGCTCCGATCGAACCCAGCCAATCAACTATACTGGAATGTCTTGCAAGGGAATGCAAACCATTTGAAATGTGCATCTGCAAAATATACAAAGATAAATATTGGTTGGTTTATTAACAATGATTGCTCTACCAGCACTTTTAACCAACATTTCTAGGTCTGACACAATATGCCTTCATTGGTTTGTTAATGTGGCATTTTGATTGGCACCTTACTCAGTCTGTTAAGTTTTCCTGATGATGGATCAACTTATACATAAGTTTATGCGTACTCTTTTTGCATAAGGTTATAATTTACATGGCCACAGGTTTACAAAGCCTATGCAAAGATGTAAATGAAGACTCATAAGCAGAGAACGACATCTGACAGTGCAATTTTGCAGAAAAAATAGAAACATCCTTTTTTGGTTTATGCACCAGTTTGCAAAATCTGGAAAACAATATTTTCATACCAAGGTTTGCATGTGGGTTTTCAACTTCTTTTTTGACAAATAAATGAGCATGTGAGCACCACCTAGTGTCACAACAGAGGCTGGTGAATCACGACAAAGCGTTGACAATCCAGTCACAGCCCGAAGATGAAAAGCCTAAAAGGAAACAAAAACATGGTTGCCAAAAAATGCATTAAAAAAATAAGAAAAAAAACAAAAATATTAATCCAAAGGCATAAATACAAAAACAATTTAAAAACAGGAAGTGAAAGCAAGTTAGATTTATTTATTCAATAAAAAGATAAACATGTTTGTTTGGTACATTCTGCCATTGAAAGTCAAAAAGTATAGTCATCTTTACATAAAATGCTACAGTGCAACTATTGTCATCGGCAACAAATTAATGCAAGTTCAGTTAAAACTAGAATGGTGGCTTTCTGATATACTTCCATTTTATATAT
>QLIY01000667.1:0-92364 GCA_003260075.1 Phallusia mammillata
CTGCTGGAACAGCAATACTCATTTTGTGCTACATGATGCCAATTTGCATCATTAAAATGTTACTGTCAAAAAAGTAATATACGAAGATAAAAAAACACACAAAGAGCTTGGTTATGCATGATCAGGCCTGATACATTTGCACAATGTGGAAAACTTGCAGAAACTGGTAATTAAGCTACACTTGTGAATACTAGACACAGGCTAGCTTGATCAAAGACTGTCAAAGCACTTGTATACTGGTTAGCCATAAATAAGTTTTTTGGCATATGTTACCAAATAGTTGAACCAAAATGCTTTTGCTAACGGTTTCAAGTCTCACCACAAGATGACGCCAACGATCACTGAGAATCCAGCTGAACCAATGAACCAGAAAATATCTCGTAGCCAGTCCGGGAAATTTAATATTGCTGCTGTTATTGATGAGAACATTGTTGTAAGTCCACGGAACGGACCACAATCCTGACTTGGTTGAATTCTAAAAGAAAATTGGTGGTTTTAAAATGAATTTTTAGATTTAACAATAAAATAGGAGTAGGTCGTGGGTATATTCTGACTTGAAAATGAACAAATTGACTCTGTTTTTTACAACTTCAGTTTACTAAAAGTGTGTTTTAGGCATGTAATAAGGATGAAAAGGTTGGCATTACTTAATTGTACAACCCTGGGTTTACAAAGGAGTGACAAAATGTTGTTTTGTCTTATAAAACAAATATGTTGGTATTTGTTTCAAGGTGGATTTCATTATTTTACGCAGTGCTTCTTAAACAGTGCGCTCCAAGAATGAAGAATAAAAATGTATATGTTATGATCTTAATGTAAAATGAATGCTCTTTTCATATTTCTATCTATGCCCTTAAAAGATTAAAGTTTGAGGAAAACTGCTTTAATGTACAGGAAAATAGGGAATAAGGGCAAATTTGACTTTAGTATTGACACATCTGCAAAGTTTCAATGCAAATTCAGCTAGGTTTTGCAAGAACAACTTACATGGCAATGCCAACAGCAACAGGTAGTGCAGCCACTGTGAAACCCACGAGAAGAATTATGAAGAAGAAAGTACCCGATCTTGAGGCGCGATACGGTCGAGTGGCTGGCCGACAGTTGTATAATAAAGTGAGCTTTTTCAGGTAGAAGAAAATGAAGAACTTAAGTACCACCATTACTGGAAGCAACGGAGCGTAAAAGGCACCGATCCTGTGATTTTAAAATGGGTGTGGTCACATACCAGTAGTTGGGGTAAAATCTGAACTACATAATATCTGTTCGCTATAATTAAGCTTGTAAGGGGGGGGGGCGGAAGCAATGGAGCGTAAAAGGCACCAATCCTGTGATTTTAAAATGGGCGTGGTCACATACCAGTAGTTGGGAGTAAAATCTGAACTACATAATATCTGTTCGCTATAATTAAGCTTGTAAAACTATTTAAATTAACTTTATTTTAGCGTATTTGAAATTATCATGTCACAAATTGCTGCTAAATTTAAGCAGTGAAAATTAGTGCAAAAGTTTAATGGTCAAGAAAAGATTAATAGGTACAATTTTACAAATTAAACAGAAAATATTTAAATTTGCACATATCAAATCCACCAATAATCACAAAATACATGCAAAGCAAACATGCATAAATCTACATGCAACAGACATAAAGACACTACAGGCCAACATAAAATGCTACGTGCTGTTTAAGTTAGTCTAACCACTGGTTGAAATACAGAGAAAATGCTGCTAGAGATTTTGGAAACATAACAGCCTAAAATTTTTTAAAAGAGTTACAGTTTGAATGGAATCAGAAAGAAGCTCGAAGCTCGATACTCACAGCAATCTACTGAGAATCTAATTTAGTTGGTTTTTCTAACACTGGCAAAAACAGTTTTGACCAGACAGTTTTTTTTTATCTAAACCAGAGGTGGCTGAAATTTTGCGCTTCTTGAAATTTTGTTAATTTTTTACATTCTTGGTTTAGACAGTAGTAAAAAAATTTTAATCTTATTTTAACTGTTGAAATTACAGAAATATAGGCCAGTTTGTATGTTGTTTGTAAATCATTATTGCTATCTGTTATAGTATGTACATGGCATACTTATAAAACATTTGTATAACAGTTTAAACAAATTATTTGTTGTACAGGCTACACAATGAACTTACAATAGTTAAAATTCAGAATTTACATTAATAATTTGGTTTGAAAGAATAATCTGCCACCTCTGGTTTGAACACACCATATCACAGGTGTTATTGTGACATCACACTTGCCTATTGTACTGCAATGACCTTGCACAAGGTCACAGCAGCTATCCGGTCAAAACCTGCTCTCTACTTACCATGCTACAGTCTGTGTGTACGTGATACTTAGAACATTGGTTGGAATATGAAATTCCTGTAGTCCCCACCACTGGAACACCTTGATACTAGTATGCTGGACAAGCAATCTGTTGACCACATGCATTTTTACCACAACAATGATTGCGAAACATGCTGTGGAATTACTACAACATAACATGACAATGGTACTTGGTGGTACTCCAGGTTTTCTTTTTGTTTAAAATTTCCACAAGCAAAAAACATATTTATTCTGAAATTTTGGGAAGGTATACCATTACACCTGTGCAGTGGTGAGATTCAAATTTTTTGTCATCTGGTTCTACCACAATAGTCTTTTTTTTCAGCCGGTTCTGTTACAAAAATTCCTTTTACAGTAACCAGTAATACTAATCAGTTCGCTGATTTCATAAAATTTCATGAGACAGTTCTATAGAACAGGTGCGAACCGGTTGAATCCCACCACTGCAACTGTGCTGACTTTAAACCAGGGAACACATGCATGCAAAAACGTTCAATTTGGGAAATCATTGTACAAACAAAAACTGCTTGAATTAGTTTGGTAATACTGTACTTAAACTTTTTGCTTGTAAACACACAACCAAAGTACCACCTTTCCCACATTTGTATGGGGGGGGGGGTTTTTTATCTAAACCAGTGGTGGCTGAAATTTTGCACTTCTTGAAATTTTGTTAATTTTTTTCATTCTTGGTTTAGACAGTAGTAAAAAATTTTTAATCTTATTTTAACTGTTGAAATTGCAGAAATATAGGCCAGTTTGTATGTTGTTTGTAAATCATTATTGCTATCTGTCATAGTATGTACATCACATACTTATAAAACCATTTGTAGAACAGTTTAAAAGGAAAGAATTTGTTGTACAGGCTACACAATGAATTTACAATAGTTACAATTCAGAATTTACATTAATAATTAGGTTCGAAAGAATATAAATTCATCATTTTAGTGTCTTTGGGTCCGATGTGCTATAATTTACCACCTCTGGTTTAAACACACACCATATCACAGGTGTTATTATGACATCACACTTGCCTATTGTACCGCAATAACCTTGTACAAGGTCGCAGCAGCTATCCGGTCAAAACCTGCTCTCTACTTACCACGCTACAGTCTGAGTGTATGTGATACTTAGAACATTGGTTGGGATATGAAATTCCTGTAGTCCCCACCACTGGAACACCTTGATACTAGTATGCTGGACTAGCAATCTGTTGACCACATGCATTTTTTTACCACAACAATGATTGCAAACATGCTGTGGAATTACTACAACATAACATGACAATGGTATTTTGGTGGTACTTTGGTTTTTTTATTTTTTTTATTTCCACAAGCAAAAAACATTTTTTTTCTGAAATTTTGGGAAGGTATACCATTGCAACTGTGCAGTGATGGGATTCAAATTTTTTGTTAGCTGGTTCTATCACAAAAGTCATATTTTTCAGTCGGTTCTGTTACAAGGGGGGGGGGACGTGCCCAACACCAGAAATACAACACCGGTGAACGAATTGCCTCACAGACGTATGTCGTCTTGCATGCAAATGTGATGATGCATGACTCGTATTTACTTACCACCCTATTGGGGGGGGGGGTGACGGTTCTATAGAACCGGTGCGAACCGGCTGATTCCCACCACTGCAACTGTGCTAACTTTAAACCAGGGAACACATACATGCAAAAATGTTCAATTTGGGGCAATCATTGTAAAAACAAAAACAGTTCAGACTGATTTGATAATACTTTTTGCTTGTGAACACACAACCAAAGTACCACCTTTCCCACATTTGTATGAAATGTTAATGTCGTGCCCAACACCCAAAATACAACACCGGTGAATGGATTGCTTAACAGACAAACGTTGTCTTACATGCAAATGTGATGATGCATGACTCGTATTTACTTACCACCCTATTGTTTGAGCATAAACAATATCAAGCACGTTCTCAGGAATTGAGAATTCTTGGTGACCCCACCATTTCGCTAAGCCACACTGGCAATGTTCCACTATCAATCTGATATAACGTTCAACATGGTAACATTTGACAAAGTTTGCCACCGAAAACTTGTTACTTTATGTTTAACGTAAGACAGTTTAAAGGTATAAAATTCCATCTTTACATGGTTTATAATGAAAAACATACTCTATTTTTTCAAAACTGTATAAAATTGTAATGTTAATATTTATTATTTTTTTAAAAACATGTGAAAATAGGAAGTTACAAAATAGATCTGTTTTGTAAAAGCATTGAGCCAATAAATGATAAGCTGCAGACAGTGAACACTGTTTCGACCTATAGGGTCTTGACCAATGATGGTTTTTACCCCGTTTTACTCCTAACAAACTGGAGTGCCGTTGTATGCTACACTAGCCAATATGGTCGATCTCTTGTTACCAGTTGCACTGATGAAACCTTATAGATCGAAACAGTTTGCACTTTCTGCAGATTTGTGATATTTTTAAAAAAATTTAGTGTTGTTTGCTTACTTTCTTGGGAACTCCACAAACAAAGTGACTGCAATCACAATGAAGAAATCAAGAATTGTCAGTTTGTACATTTCTTGTCCAAGATATGTTTCCCAACACTATTGAATAAAAACAACAATGCTAGGCAAAAATTCATTTACACAAATATGGGTACTTTAAATTATTTGGTAACATATTTGGTTACAAAACTACAAGATAACAGGGAAAGGAACGCATAAATATATATTATTCGGTGATCAAATTAATTTTCGCATTAATACAACATTTTTAACCACCAATACTTTGAACAACATGAATTAAAACATGGAAATGGGGCTACAATGACATGCAATTGCTTAGTACCATAGTACATAGTTGTACAATGCTTGTCATATAGTTCTGCACTATATGTCTCTTATTGAGGTAACTGGTATTACACTACTACAGGTTAACACAACAAGATAACAGGTAGGCCCATGCAAAGTTAACACAATTCTAGTTTTCCCACTACAGTCATTTCCTAACAAGTGGGAGTGCGTGGTTCAGAGCAGTGAGTCAGTAACACAAAAAAGTTAAAACAAACTTAATACTGTTCTCCTGGTAATTTATTGTTCATACCAATGTTATAATGTCCCATTTAGATCACCTTTAACAGGGTTATAACCAGTGGTGGGATTCACATTTTTTGTCAGTCGGTTCTATCACAAAAGTCATATCTTTAGCCGGTTCAGTTACAAAAAGTCCATTGACAGTAACCAGTAATGCTAAGGGGGGGGGGGGGGGGGGGGGGGGGGGGGGGGGGGGGGGGGGGGGGGGGGGGCAATTTTGTGAGACGGTTCTATAGAACCGGTGCGAACCGTGTGAATCCCACCACTGGGTGTAACACCTAAGTCGTCAAATAAAAACCCAAATGCAAAAGTTAACATGAATCCTACCTGCATCCCTTCACAGTGGTTACACACATTGTTATACTGAATGCCGAAATCATATCTTTGACAGTTAATTTGCAGGTAAACGACCACATACAGAAACACCACTGACGCAAGACGCAGAAAGACTGTCCTGTAAAAAGTACATAACATTCTCATCCAGGCAGTTAACAGATAATTTTCTAAATTAATTTGATGTAATTTAGTTAATTAGTTTTGCAAGAATAAGAGCGTACCCCTAATACCCACGACATTTCAAGACAAGAAAGTGGTTAAAAGATTAATTTTTCTTAATTCAACTTTCTGGTTTTGTGATGGCCAGCCCCACCAAATTTTGGTTGGTATATATTAAGTGTCAAGCTTAACTTGAATCTGATATTTAATCAAATTCGAAAAAAGTGTAACAACACCACATACTTACACTGATATTGACAAAAGTAATTGTTCATATGTCTGCAATATAATACAGACTGCCTGGTAGGTTTTAAATCCAAGCCTATTTTTTCACTTTACTTTATAAAATACCTGATAAGGGTGAACTTTATTGTAAAGGCAGGGGAGTAATCTTCGAATCGGATCAAGATTTCAAACAACACAGGAGCAATGAAGTTTGCCACGGTGATAACAATCGACACAAGATATGGGGGGGGGGCAGTAACAAAGGTTGCACACCCTATGGTTTATACGTCTACAATATAATGTATTCCAGCATACAAGCTGCCTGTCAGTTTTTTTAAACTAAGCCTATTTTTTCACTTTATTTTTATAAATTACCTGATAAGGGTGAACTTTATTGTAAAACCAGGGGAGTAATCTTCGAATCGGATCAAAATTTCGAACAAAACAGGAGCAATGAAGTTTGCCACGGTGATAACAATCGACACAAGATATGTGACGATGAGATCAACAAAAAACTCCTGGTCATATGTAGAGCTGTTTTTTAGCGCAAAATCTGCTGCAAAGTAAATTCCGACGAGAGAAGCCACAAGAATACAGATCACAAGGCAGTTGATGAAAAATCTTTTGGTGTAAAGAATTGCTTTTTGTTTCGTCGTACGATTTCTTTGTCGTTCTCGGATTCTCTCTTCTTCAAGATCAGTCTGCATTAAAACATTTTAATGTTATATTGAACTGTTTAGGTCCAACAATGGTGCCATCTTTTGACCAGTTTTCTGATAACAAAGAAAGTGTTTTAATCCCAAAAATGAGAATCATTGGGCATGCAGCAAATTTACGTTTCCACCATGTTTTCAGAGTATTTTTTCACTGGGGCTTAAAACAGTAAATTAGGAAATAAACCACTTGTATTGAAATTATTTTGCTTGGTGAAATAACATATAGCGACACAATAGCACCAAAAAATCACTCAGTCGGAAAAATCTTTGCAAAGTTGAAACGTTATGGAGCGCAAAACAGTGAAGGGCACAATTGGTTGATAATGACTAAACACTTTGCAGCTACACCTTATTATGCATTAAGTGACTAAGCTTTTAAACTATGTACTACTATGTACATAATCTATAGTTTAAAATAGTAAAGCAGTCTACGGTGAAGTTTTAAGTTTTATTCAAAAATGTGAGCAATAAATGTTGATACAGTATTATGAACAACGTTTATCCAAACACACACAGCTATAAAGTCTGCCACTTGCAGCACAGTATCAGATGATAAGAAACAGACCAGCATGACAAGAGAGTTTCCTGAGAATTTACTGATTGACATTTCCACGTTACATGGTAAACCAGGTGAAGCATGTATGTATAACATCAATGATCATTAAATTGAAATGCTAAATCCATGTTTGACCTTTTTCTGTCAGAACAACAAGTGCAAAACAGACAATAAAATGGCATTAGCTAATCATAACATTATATATGTTTGGTTAAATCAGACAATTAAATACTTTGTAGAGACAAAATAGAAAAAAACTATGCACAAAGCAAGCCAATATGAAAACCACTTTTCCCATTTGGAAAAAAAGGTTTAAGTCTCAGTTGACATACTGGTATTTTGTTACCGTTTGGATGCTTTTTACCAGATTTCCATACAACCAACACACAGGCATGACACCAACAACTTTTTTTGTGGTTTGCTATGTTTAGAATGAAGGGGGGGGGGCATAGAGAACCGCTTTTTGTTTCGTCGTTCGATTTCTTTGTCTTTCACGGATTCTCTCTTCCTCCAGGTCAGTCTGCAACAAAACATTTCAATGTTACCAGTGGTGGGATTCAGCCGGTTTGCATCAATTCTATAGAACCGTCTCACGAAATTTTATGAAATCAGCGAACCGGTAAGCATTAGTGGTTACTGTCAATGGACTTTTTGCAACAGAACCGACTGAAAAAAAAATTGAATCCCACCACTAAATGTTAGATTAAAATGTTTATGCCTTACAATAGTGCCACTGTGTCGGAAGTTTTGATAAAAAAAAGAAGTATTTTAACACAAAAAAGGCAATGAGCATCACAGAAAAAGTAATTTTCAAAGTTTTTGTTTTTCACTGGGGCCTAAAAAAGTAAATTAGAAAATAAACCGCTTGTATGGGTATTTTTTTTTCACTTGGTGAAATAACATATAGCGACATAATTGCCCTTAAACAATCGCCAATCCGGAAATAGATGCACAACATTGATAGTTTGACAAACAACGTTTATCCAAACATACACAGTTATAAAGTCTGCCACTTGCAGCACAGTATCAGATGATAAGAAACAGACCAGCGTGATGAGTGAGTTTCCTGAGAATTTAGTGATTGACATTTCCACATTACATGGTTAACCAGGTGAAATGTGTATTTATAACATCAATGACTAATAAATTGTAATGCTAAACTCATGTTTGGCCTATTGCCAGAACAACCAGTGCAAAACAGGCATTAAAAAATATTAGCTAATCATAACATCAGGTTATGATTAGCTAATGGGGGGGGGGGGGGGGGGGGGGGGGGAATGTTCTCCATTCTTAAAAAACAAACACGTAACCACACTAACAAAACGATTTTGTGGTTTGCTATATTTTATAGGCTTACACACCATTTATACCGCCTTTCTAATGGTCTCATTCTTGTCATTGCTACCCTTTTCATGAATTTGATTTTAAGAACTGAAACACTTTTTAATTTTGCATGCTTAAACAGATAAATAAAAACAACTGTATGTTTTACCTGTAGTTCATATTTTAAACTGCTGTGCTTGAGTGTTGCCGCCCGATCATCTGTGATGCAAAAATCCCACCCTGCAAATACTTTGTTGCAGTAAGTGTAAAAACGGTCTTCGTCACCGACCAACGACTCCTTTAAACCAGTTGCAGCCCTGGATTCATAAAATAATTAATTCGATTACCGATGGCATCACAAAAATAATCAAATTCTGAAAGCAGGACATATTTGTTCAGCACTGGTGTATATAGAATATATACATCTTGCAGACGTTTCAACAATCTCTGTTGTCATCATCAGTGCAGGTTGTTGACAGAGATTGTTGAATTCTATATACACCAGTACTTTGGCAGTTACGTTTATGATTAAATTACTTTTAAGTCCGTGTAAAGTGTTCTTAAGGACATATTTAAGGCTATCTACTTTAATTTTTACATGTGGTTTGCAAACAGACACTTAAGCTCTGGGAATTTAACATGCAAATTTCCTAAACCCAATTTTAAATAATCTTTGTATGCTTTGGCATCTACTTTGTAGTCTATTTGGAAGAAATGAAAACGTTTGAATTGTTAAGGGAGGAATTAGTCAAAAAAGGTTGGAAACCACTGCCTTAAGAGTTACATATAGTCTATTGTTAGTGTTACATTTTTTTGCTTTATTGTTCTCCAGAATAAATTGTGTTAGCTCTGGCATATGGTAACATACAAACACAATAGTATAAGTCAAGACAGTACAAAGAACCACATCTGTACCATGATAATTTATTACTTAAAAGTTCAGACAAATCAAATCCTGCCATAGAATTTAGCTTGTATTTTCTAACCACAAGGGTAATAAAGACATATGCCTGTGTTTGTGCTAGAAATCCTGGACAAATGCTGTTTTCTTAATAAGCAACAATAAAACCATGTACCTCCTGACAATCAGAATGAGACTGAGGAGAAAATAAAAGAATGCAACACAGATGTAAGCAAGTTGGATCTCATAATTGAAGTTTGCGATGGAAACATGCTCACTTTCATAATATCCATAAAACAGCAAAGTGTTTTCCATAAAACCCTAAAAAGCAAAAAAAACTTGTTTTTTTGTTGTTGTTGTTGTTGTTGATCAGCTTTAATAAATACAAATAAATTAAAGGATAACGGAAAAAGTGTTTTTAATAATATTTGAGAATTATTCATCAAAGTTATTCAGTTTCCGTTGCAAATTTTACAATGCTACTTAAATTGGCATGAATAATATATCGGTTTGGCAGTTTTATCTGTAATGCAATATCTAAGTCACCATTTAAAAACAGAACTTGTAATGCTTTGGAGTTTTTACACAAAAGCAAGCAAATTTACTTTTCTACTTATAAAACCCTTTTACATTTTTCCTTCTCACACAAAAAGCAGTTTCTCATTTATGAACCAGTATATTTTGTTTTTACAGCCGTGTAGCTTGGATTTGTGGTCAACCAAGGCAAAGTTTTAATCCTCTTACCTGGCCTGTGAACCACCATATAATGTATTGTTGGAATTCACTGACAGTGTTTGGATCGTAGGGATTGTACTGGCACTCCGTTGGCACTAAAACAACATATCAAAAAACGTTACCAATGTAGCTGTTTTGTGAGAATAAAATGTTAAATTTGCATTAAAGAAAAATCGCAAATATCAAAAAACACTTTTTTTATCCCTGGTGGGCTGGCAACACCTGAATGTGTTATGCTCACAGGGGGGGGGGCCGCCTTTGAGCTGCCTGTTTTATTGTAAGTCCATTGAATCTTTTTTTATTCCATTTTTTAACTTAAGCAGTTAGTGACTTCAAGTTTAATGAATGGAAACCACTGGGTTGGAGCAATGTCGCTCAAGTTACTTGTTTAGAAAACACAAGCACCTGATATAGGATTCGAACCCACAACCTTTTAAACACAATGCAGTTGCACCAACCACTCAGCCATCTTGGTTTAAAGTTTCAGCCCAAAGCAATTATAGACAAATTTCATTGATACTTACCAGTACTGTTGGAGCTGGCTCCTACACTGTCGAAAATGATCATAGGAACGGTGGGGGGGGGGGCGGAGCGTACTGACACTGCGCTGGCACTAAAACAACATAATAAAAATTGGCTAAAAAAGTGCAGTTAATAAAAAACATGTTTTGTAAAAGAACAAGTGCACTTAAAATTATGTAATAATTCTCAAAAAACACATCACGGTTTAAACAAATCTTGTTGTGCTTGAATGCATTATGCTCACAATGAGGCCACCATCGAGCTATCTGCCTGCTTTTATTGTAGTCTGTTGAATTATATTTTATTTGATTTTTTCAACTTGGGTACTTGGTAACTTCAATTTAGTTCACCCCATCTGGAACCACTGGGTTGGAGCAATGCTGTTCAAGTTTATTGCCCATGAATCACAAGCGATTGAGATAGGATTCGAACCCATAACCTTGTGGTCACAAGACAGTTGCACTAACCACTTGGCCATCTTGGTTTAAAGTTTTAGCCTACAGCAATTATAGACAAATTTCATTAAAACTTACCAGTGCTGTTGGAGCTGGCTCCTACACTGTCGAAAATGATCATAGGAACGGTGATAAAAACGAAAATTAAAGTGAAAATGTAGAGGTTAAGGATGAAAAGCCACCGGAGGAAAGAGAAATATGATCGCACCCCGTTACCGAAACGACCTGTAAAAAAATTTCACAGAATTATTACAACTACAAATATAAAGTGTAAACTAAACCATGTCTTTTTTTGGAGATTTTTTCCTTCAATTTGTACATTTTATTATCTTTAAAATACTTTTTAAACAGAAAATTTAATTTAAATCCTGAAAGTGCACAAATCAACAAGTGTCAAAAAAAGAATTACTTGGGGGGGGGGCAAAAATTTGCAGTATTAATACAACCACAATTATAAAGTGTAAATTAAAACTTGGTTATGTCTTTTTTGGAGATGTTTTTCCTTCAATTTGTATATTTTATTATCTTTAAAATGCTTTCAAAACAGAAAATTCATATCAAATCCTGAAAGTGCACAAATCAACAAGTGTCAAAAAAAGAATTACTTTGTTATTTATGTGGATTTAGTTTTGCTTGGATATGTTTTTTTTATTATCTTTAAGTGCTTATGCTTTTAATACAAAAATCATATATCGAACAGAACAGACAAACACAGCAAAATTATAAACGTGCTTTCATTTCATTCAAGTGTACATTTTTGGATTATGTTTAAATTGCTTTTCATACACCTGGTGATGGGAAATTTACTTTCCATTTTGAGTGTGTTTACACTACGCACACGACCCTGGTTAAAATTTAACCATTGTGACAACAAAGGACAATTCCTAGAAAGTTGGTCACCAAAATCCTGTTGAAACTTGCACAGGGTATAAAAAAATATTAAATTCAACATGAAACCACAAAAAAGGTAATAAATGGTGAATGACTTCGACTTCAGATAATTTCCCAGTCTGTTATTATCAAAATGTCCCCATTCTACATACTGAGTTTTTGGTGACTGGTAATCACACAAAACCTTTACTACTCGCAGTCAGTGTTATTTACCCTGATGAAGACAACCTGTTAAAGACGTCGAAACGTATAAAAGTACTTACCAGAAGAGGTCTATAAACGTTTTTGTAACAAGATTTCCCATAACCAGTCTGTTTCATTGCCTAACAACCAGGTTAAACACAATATGCATGGGGGGGGGGCTCTATAAACTTTTTGTAACAAGATTTTCCACAACCAGTCTGTTTCATTGCCTAACAACCAGGTTAAACACAATATGCATTCCCTTCACCTTAAGGCAGGGGTGTGCAACAGGCGGCCCGCAGGCCACAACATGACCCGCCAAGCTATTTAGTGTGACCCTCACCAACATTTCAGCAAAATTTTCCAGTTATTGGTAAATCTCCCAAGTTGCTATACTATATGTAACAAGTATAAGCTAAACCAGCAGTTTTAAACTTGTGGGTTGTACAGCAGTTTGCAAGTACTTCACCGAATGTGACATAATATTCCCTTTGTCTAGTCTAGTAAACAATTATTTTGTTGTGAAAGCCAGTGTTGTGGCTAAACTCTGTACGTTTTAGAATATAAATGTATTGATGCTTTGGAAGAATTTCAAATTTATGGGGGGGGGGCTTCGCCTTAAGGCAGGGGTGTGCAACAGGCGGCCCGCAGGCCAGAACACGACCCGCCAAGCTATTTAGTGTGACCCTCACCAACATTTCAGCAAAATTTTCCAGTTATTGGTAAATCTCCCAAGTTGCTATACTATATGTAACAAGTATAAGCTAAACCAGCAGTTTTAAACTTGTGGGTTGTACAGCAGTTTGCAAGTACTTCACCGAATGTGACATAATATTCCCTTTGTCTAGTCTAGTAAACAATTATTTTGTTGTGAAAGCCAGTGTTGTGGCTAAACTCTGTACGTTTTAGAATATAAATGTATTGATGCTTTGGAAGAATTTCAAATTTATTGTGTACATGAAAAAAATTGTATGGCCCTCGCTTGATGTCTGAAATTGGTTAGGCCCACTAACGAAAAACATTGCACACTCCTGTATTAAGGTTACACTGCAACAAATAAGCCAACCTTCAATTTCATGGATGGACGATCGCCACAATGTCGACTGTCGAATAACTTCATTCCAGTTTTGTCGAAATTGCTTCAATCTCTGAAATTTTAAATTTAGTTAAATAGCTTGTAATGTATTTGGGTTGGCTAATGACCCATTAATAATTTTTAAGTTTAACTGTGTGAACATAAAATGTGGTGTCATTCCAAACGTACAACACTAAATTACATATTTGTTAAGAAATTAAAACAAAATTTTGGCAATGCAAATACACAATACTACATCTTACACTAATTTGTATTACATATTACTACGTTGTTAGTCATAGTGACTCACTGTTAAAAATACTTGCACAATGTGTTTAAATGAACCACCTACACAAGCCATATTATTAAGACAGTATGACTGGAATGAAAATGGAATTTTTACTTCCAATTGATGCTAGAAAACAGAAATGCAGTCTTGACACAGTGTACAAACAATAGCTTCCCATCAAATAACATTGCAGGATATAAACAGTTATGTGAAGTAAAATTTGTGCTTACCACATTTTCAGTTTGATAAAACCTGTTTGTTCTCTGCTGTCCTTGTTCCTCGATCAACAACTTTCTGGAAAGCAAAACAATCATATTAAAAGGTGCTCATTTTGGTCACTGTACTTCTATATAGATATAAGGATTGTGACATTCATTGCCGAACTAGGTATTGTTAATGTACACTTTATCTTAAAAATAGTATTGTTTTTGTACAGTGTTCTGAATTGCTTTTTATAGCGTACCACAATACAACACAACAAAAATCCCAAAAATGTGATAACTTCAAGTCTGACAACTGGCAACATGGATTGTTTGCAAACAATAGGCTTTTTAATGTGATGTGTATGTTTATTTTTTTTTAATTTTTATGCTTTAACAAGAAAATCGCATCAACAATTAGGATAAAGGATTTCAAGTGACCACAAGCATTGCTTGACGTCTGGCCTATTTTTATAAATGACTCAGGATAATAGAACACTAGTGTGACATCACAAAGGTATTGTTTGAACAGGCTGAGGCATCGTTCCACAACAATCGTGGTCAAAACAACATCCATAACATTTCCTCAGGACAATGCCTCTTGGGAGGGCGGGGGTCGAGACTTTTTTGTGCCAATTGTCACTAATCACACAACAAACAAATCTTAAATCATCTTTTTTACAGATATAAGTAGTGGTTGGAATCAAATTTTTTGTCAGATGGTTCTATCACAAAAGTCATATTTTTAAGCCGGTTCTGTTACAAAAAGTTCATTGACAGTAACCAGTAATGCTAATCAGCCGATTCTGTTACAAAAATCCATTGACAGTAACCAGTAATGCTAACAGTTCGCTGATCTCATAAAATTTCATGAGACGGTTCTATAGAACCGGTGCGAACCGGCTGATTTCCACCACTGGTTATAAGTACAGCCCAGAAAAGTGGAATTACTATAAATAGGTTTTCAACCCTCAAAAATCAAAACAAAAAGCACTTTAGGCAGTGACAAACCACATGTCATTGCTGTATCAACGAAATACGTCTTCACAGTTTAAACAGTTTGTTTTGCACTTGTTGAACCTGATTTAATAGAAATGACACTCAGACTGTGGTAGATTGAACAGATGCTTAAATCAACGCATGGTTACGAGGGAGTTCCTAATGGCTGTAAATGGTTAACAAAGCTTCAGAAACCCTTCAACCAGCGCTATGCAAATTTATACTTGCCAACAGTTTAAACCAAAATTTTTCCACATATAAATACCAGCAAAAACTTTTTTTTACACACTCAATATGGCAAGTACCCAGGTAAATTAAGTATTATTTACAGAAACTGTTAAACCTAAAAGTTTTGCCATTTTGAAAGTTAAGTTTTTTTTTTAGTTTAGTTTTTAAGAACAAAATTTTGCACAATTAAAATACACATTCACATGCTAATTTATGAAGAAAAAAAACACAACTAAAATGCTATGTTAGACGATAGCATGCTACTTTTTATGTTTACAATTTTTTTAATACCTGGAATAAAATTTTGCCCATGGTCTAATCTGCTGAATAACTTTCAACCTATGTTGAATTCTCAGATGACGATTTTGAGAATATTTCGGCATTTTAACAAAACTACAAATGCTGCCTTATGCTCTGTTACTAGCTGTAAAATGGGTTTAATTTTGGGCGGTGTCATTGTTGTGTCTCTAAAAGATATGCACACTTGAAAATGAATACACGCTTTTGAGCGAACAGTTTTTAGATGTTAGAAAACAGGGAAAAAAGTTTCATCCATTTGTTTGGACAATTTTGCAACAGTTGAATTGCTTTCCAAATTGGTTTTGAGAGCTGCTTTTAGTGAGAAATAGAAGAAATCAGTAACAAAGTCAGTGACTCCAAACCAAGCAGTTATTTTAAAACATGAGGGGATGAATTTACTTTAGGGGGGGGGGTAAATTGGTTTTGAGAGCTGCTTTTAGTGAGAAATAGAAGAAATCATTAACAGAGTGGTTCCAAACCAAGCAGTTATTTTAAAACATGAGGGGATGAATTTACTTTAATTTGTACAAGTGGTTTGTAAATAGAAACTTGAGCTCTGTGACCTGTAAAGTTGAAATGACTCTATTTTAAACCACTTTTGTACGGTTTAACATCTACTATGAATTATATTAGGAAGGAATGAAAATGTTTTGAAGTGTTAAGACAGAAATCAAAAAAGGTTAAAAACCACTGAATTAAATGATGTCAGGTTTGTCATTGTATTTGTTATAAATTAGGAAAAAAAACTGCTTTGTGCCAAAAAGAGGTTAAAAATGAATGACCTTATGTCTCGTTTTTGTGCCATTGGGCAAGTCAGCTCCTTCAGAGTGTCCATATCTTTATATGTGAGTTCATCGAGGAGAGCATCAGTTTGACTTTGTACAACTGGGACAGTTTTAGCGCCTGCAGATGCTTCTGGAAGCTCTTGCTGTAATTTACATCAGACGTTGAAAAAAGATTAAAACACACAGAAGTATTAACTTGCGACACACACATAAAATTTCTAAAAACTTAAAGGGTGCCAACTGTTTCAACCTATAAGGTCTCATTAGTGCAGCTGGTGATAAGAGAGGGGGGGGGGTTCTTGCTGTAATTTACATCAAAAGTTGGAAAAAAAAATAAAACACACAGAAATGTTAACTTGCAACACACGCTTAAAATTTCTAAAAACTTAAAGGGTGCTAACTGTTTCAACCTATAAGGTCTCATTAGTGCAGCTGGTGATAAGAGATAAAACGTGTTAGCTAGTGTAGCCATCTAACAGCACTCTGTGAACAATGGGCTAAAAAGCCATTCCTTACCTATTCTGTTTGATGCCACAACTAGGCATAAACTTATAGGTCGAAACAGTGTTCACTGTCTGCAGCTAATCATTTTTCGGCTTAAAGCTTGTATATTAAAGCAAAAAGGTGTTTTATCTAAATACTTACTTTTTGATACTTACAATTTAGTTTTGTTTATTTCTGTTACCAAAAACTGCCAACAGGATATATACAACACTAAAAGCAACAGTTTTACTGATGAAAGGCCTCTATTAGCCACTATTTGTCAGACTTTAAACTGTAATTAGGAAGTTACTTGAGAGCCGAGGATAGGCTCCATGTTAATCACTTCATTGCCACTTCCGACACGCTTCTTTGCAGACTTCTTCCTCTCAGCCATTTTTCGCCGAGTTAAAGTTGTTCCCGCGATGCTGTGATGAGCTCTTTGGCTGTTTTGAGGCATATTTAATAGTATTTGGAATTTGCATGCAATTATGAAGCACACTAATACTTAGACAAGCATTATTATTATTGCCATCTGCCAGATATTATGTTTTGTGTTTTTTTCTGCACCGACAACTGATACAGATTGTGTTAATAACAATGCCAGAATTGACTTATTTACAAGTTTCATAAGCTGTAGTTGAATTAAGATATAGTAAGATTTTTGTTGCATGCTTAGTGATATACCTTGGTAGCTGTGCAGTTAATATTTGTGCCTGTGTTTGGCCGCCATAATTTCTTCCAGAAGAGTAGTCTGTAGCAGCAGAAAGTTTTTGTTAATTCCAGTTTTCATGCAAAGGTTTGAAATGAACATGAAAATTAGTTCTTGTTGTTTGCAAGCAAAGCTTAAGAGTTTTAACATTGAAATGAACTTTAAATGAATTGTTAAGTTCACAAAAAATGGTTAGTGATGACCGACGACTTGCAAGTATAAACCTAAAAAATTGTTAAAAAAGTTTACTTGTTTATTTTTTTGCACTTGAAATTTAAACAACTTAGTTTTTATTTGACAAATATGTACTGCTACAATTTGAAAAAAACTTGTTTTTGTTGTGAAAGAAAACAGTGCTGTAGTAATATTTTTTAATTTATTCTATCTTTATATCTATTTACATTTAAAATATCTTGCCAAGGACATTATACACAGCTTATCATGCCATACAAAACACAAATGCACCAATTTCATGCAAAATATACCTCTGATATCAAAATCATCATAATCTTGAGGACTTGGACTCCAAGACATTGTTTCATGCAGCGTTTAAACTTACTAAGCAGAAACTATAGAAAGCATTGAGAATTTTTCATGCAATTTTAGTTAAAAGTTTTTGTTGTGCATTGTAACGTAAATGTGAAAGTCTGACATGAGATTGTTATGTGACAAACTTTGATAAAATATGTGAACAATGGTTAGTAAGTTAAGTGAAATAATATTAGTACAAAATCAAACATGCTTTGTGTTTAATATGCTTGTTAAATAACAATGTCACAAATGTCAAAAAAAGATGCATTTTATACCAATCAGAATATATTCCATTTTTGAATTCGTAAATAACCATGTTGTGTGTATGATCAGAATAATCAAGAAACTATAGTGACATGCAAAATACAACTAAACCAAAATAATTCATCACAATGGAAAAAAAACTAACAATCATTTGTTTACCTGGTTCTTCTCCTGCAGTTTGATTTGTTTCACTCATAATCAGGGGGGGGGGCTTCATCACAATTGAAAAAACTAACAATCAGTTTACCTGGTTCTTCTCCTGCAGTTTGATTTGTTTCACTCATAATCAAGTTTAAAACACTGCAAAAAACTACACACACACGTAAAAACTAAAAATCCAAAAGCAAGTTTTATAGTTAAATGCTACATAACACACTGCAATACGTTATTTGCTATTTATTTGGTTAAAAACAACCCTTTGTATTGAACACACAAAAACATTCGTTGACAAAGATTTCGTTTTAAACGAGAATTTCAAGATCGGATACACTCAAGTCATTATGTACTACAACACACCCAAAACACTTGTGTACAAAACACTGACGCGTGTCACGGTAAAAAGGTCGTTCGTGTTTTTTGCAACGAACAATTTTAACAGCAAAACCAATAAAGATTGTCTCCAAAAACCTTAGCTGTTTCGTATCTAACTATCAGTTTGGGGGGGGGGGTATGTCACGGCAAAAAGGTCGGTCGTGTTTTTTTGCAACGAACAGTTTTAACAGGAACACCAATATAGATTGTCTCCAAAAACCTTAGCTGTTTCGTATCTAACTATCAGTTTGTGGTTTAAGCTTTCTACAAAACTACATGCAAACACCTGCACGTCCAGTAAGATGCATTTCTCGCCATTTAATTTCTAAATGTATTCAATTGTCTAGTTGCCATCGACAGGAAGCTTCAATCTTATGACGTAGTTACCGACTCATTGCTGCCCACTGGCGGGAGAAATTTGGTTTCAAAGCAAATCGCTGTTTGACGTCAAAAAATTCTTTACCCATCGTTTGTCTCGCAATAGAAATCACCATTTAACAAACTTTTACCAAATTGTTTAAGACAGAACTTTAAAATATTTTTATCATAGCGAACGATATTAGAAAAGGTTGTTTATTATTTCTTTTATTGAGCAATAGCCCTTACATGTTGGGCGTCACGTGATCAGTTTTTCGCGCCAAATCGATCAGCTGATTGTTCACCCCGACGAGGTTGGAGGGAAAATGCTGAAGTAACTGAAACAACTGTAAAAGCGCAACGTGCGTTTTATGCAAAAACAACAAGCAAAAATATCAAGTTATCGGCTTCAATTCACGGATTAACGATGTCGCAATCAGGTAAAAAGTTTTTTGCTTAAACTTTTTTGGGTAAAAACGTTCGATAATTGCTTTTTAAAATACTTTTGTTTCATCGGTTCATCCCATATTTAATTTTAGTTTGCTTGTGTCTTTACTGCAAAGTTTCGTTGTAAAAACCTGTAGACTTGTATAAAAAACAGTACTACAGATAAAATCCAAATAAAGCTGCTTCAAAATTACTGATTTTTGAAAACACAAAAACGTGAATGAATAATTGTATGAAAAAATTAAAAAAGCATCTATCCCCAATAATGTTTAAAACCCTGTTTACTTTAAGAAATGGTAAATGGTGATGATGAAAGCGATGAAGTGCTGAAACGATTTCACGAATTATGTCTCACTGTAAACATGGACAAACCAACCATGGAATTGGCATGGGAATGGTATGAGGAAACAAGAAATCACTACACCTTAGAGGTAGAATGGTTATGAGATATATTTTCTAACAATAAAGCCCAGAATGATCCCAGTCTGCTGAATGTCTCAGCTGCATGCACAATTTTGTTTTGAAAAACATATTTTGGATGCCAATTTCTTGGGTTTGCACACAGAAAATTTGCAGTAATGGCATTTAATTGGTTCTCTTTTACTTGCTTTTTGTGTGCTGAAATTGGTGTAGCACGCGAACTTATGGGTTGTGCATGTGCGCAAGTGGGACAAGTTAGTCCTGCACGCCCGAGATCTCATCAGGAACTGCCATATTCTGCACACTTGGAATAGTCTGTGTTAAGTGTTTATATTTACTACCATGGGTTTGCATTTTCCTTGCATTTCTTGTTGCACCAAAATTTTTTCCTGTGTCTCATGCTAACCAACTGAAGATTGATTTGCCTTTCTGTTTTTATTGTTGATTTATTTTGCAAAGTCACTGTTGTTTTATTACTTTTTGTTATGCCTTTACTGATGCTTCTTTTTAGATGCTGTTGTTGCCTAAAAACTTAGATAAAATGCATACAACAAAAACGCCTCCAATGGCCCTGGAAGGTTGTGATTTATAAATAAGTATGTCATGATCGCTGGTCTGCATGAATACTTCATGACTGATACCAGTATGTTTGTATGTTTACCTTAGCTGTTTATGTTTCAGGGTGATTCCCTTCACTGGTTGGTGTGTTCTCTTTACGCTGCTTGTCGTCGTAATCTTCCTTCAATCCAATCGGTTGCTGGACAAGCAATGTCAAGTAACTGTGTGTCACTTACTAAATTACTCCATGAAGCCAAGTTCAGGTAAGTTTGTGTCATGCTGTGTCATAAGTGTCGTTATCATTTAGGCCAAACACACAATTTTAAAATGAGTTTAAAATTCAATTGTGAGCGGATGCTCTTACTCTTTTTGATTACAGTTTGTCAAGCAAAATTACCCCCATATTTTTTACATGGAAACTGTTGCTAATTCTTGTCAGTGACACTGACATTTTTTAATAGTTTCTTGTCAGTGACACTGACATTTTCAACAATATGTTGTTTGCTTGTCATTGTGGATTTAATTAGATTTTTTGTCTCTTAAGAGAATGCCAAAACTTATGCTTAACCATATTTACCACAAAGCATGTCAACTTTTTTTTATTGTTGGTACAATCTTCTGGATTGAGAACCGTTTTTCGTTACAAAGATAATATAATTTTTTCAACTTGTATTAAAATTGTTTTTCCAGCTTTATTAGCTTTCTGAAGAAAATGGACAAATGGATGCAAATGAATGGAAAAAATGAGGCGTTGGCCGATCATGTTACGTCGCTGGGACGAAGCTTTGAGGTTTCTACAAATGTTTTCAAGAAATACATGGGAATATTTTGTTATGTGTTCCTCGACCCCGATGACCCAAAGTATTTGCAAAATGTCAAATCCAACTCAAATAATCCATCCCGTCCTCACAGGAGCAGAAGACACAGGTTGGTTTGAAGTTGTAAAAACAATATATGTGTACATATGCACATGTACATGTGTACATTTATAGCAGGGGTCAGCAACCTTGGCCGAACTTCAAGCCAAGTTAAGACTAGCAGGGTTAAATGGATGATAATAGTTTTTAGCGTACAATCTGATGTTACTGTTACTAAAACTTGTGAAATACATAGATCTGTTCATAAATATGGAATATGGGCCAAATAGTAGTGACGGGACAGGGGGGGGGGAAAGATGTAAAAACAATATATGTGTACATATGCACATGTACATGTGTACATATATATAGAAATATATATATATATTTATAGCAAGGGTGAGCAACCTTGGCCGAACTTCAAGCCAAGTTAAGACTAGCAGGGTTGAATGGACGATAATAGTTTTTACCGTACAATCTGATATGTTACTGTTACTAAAACTTGTGAAATACATGGATCTGTTCATAAATATGGAATATGGGCCAAATAGTAGTGACGGGACAATACCAGGTTTTGAAGCGATTACCGATACCGTGTACAAGTACCATGAAGAAAATGTTTTTAAAATCCCCATACCATCATCAGTGATATGAGGCTGCATCAGTTACACCTGTTTATAAACACTTTGTTAATATAATATAAAAAACATAAAAAATTTCTGTACAAACATGGCGTACTGGTGTGTAAGCTGGTGTAACATCTAAACTGTTTCAGAAGAACGACATGCACCCCACGTGATATTTTCAACTTCTGTTGGACGATTTTTATCCATGCCAAAGGTAAGTAAGTTGGGTTGTTACCAAATTAAAGGGTTTTAAAACACTGTAGAAATGATAAACATGTATTATTACATGGCTGCTCGATCAGACAAACAAACAACTGTGTTCATCAGGAACAACGTGTTTGTTTACATTTATTATTTCCCAATGAAAAACACAGACTGATTAAATTTTAGTGATTGCTTTAGTTTTGTATGATTATCCGCAATTAAAGTTGTCTGTATTCAGCGCACATGGTTCAGAAAAACATGCAGAAGTTTTGTTAAAGCTTGGTGTATTTGAGTTGTCGCTAACCAGATTTGTTTTTTTACCTTTTGCTCAGGTACCCAGTATCATGACATGAGTGATGAGGGGGGGGGGGGAGCGCGCACATGGTTCAGAAAAACATGCAGAAGTTTTGTTAAAGCTCGGTGTATTTGAGTTGTCGCTAACCAGATTTGTTTTTTACCTTTTGCTCAGGTACCCAGTATCATGACATGAGTGATGAGCTCGTCAGTTCCTTCCAACTGTTGCTGAGCGTCATCAACCAGTGTTACATTAATGCACTGACATGTGAACACCGAACATCGCTACTAAACCCTGAATTTCCAGGTATATTTGAAATGTGCCGTTGAAAATGAATAGTAATTGTTAAATTATTTGTACAGCTTTTAATCCGACAAAAATGAGATTTCTAAGGTTTAAAACTTTATTATTATCATTAGAACAAGTTTATTGTCACTTATTTATGCTGAGTAACATGTGACTTTTACTTTTTTGTTGGTGATTCCATGATAGTTCACATGTTTTCAGTGCTTATCACAACAATAATGAAAAATTGTGGATAAAACATTAGTAACTTGCAGGGTTCCCGCGGTTATGGAAAACCTGGAAAGGTTATGGAATTTAATTTTGTATTTTTAAGGCCTGGAAAAGTTTTGAAAAAAGCCAACTTTTGCTAAAGTCCTTTGGAATTTGGCGCCTGTTTTACCCTGAAAATGCCAGTTGGAGTTTCAAATTGCGTAACATTTGTATATTCGTTGCAAGTATGGTAAATTGGCTGCATATACCAAAGCCTCTTTTGTAGTTTTACTATGGGAATTGCTTGATTTTTTCGATTAAGGGTATGGAAATTTGTTGTTTTCTTAAAAAGTTTTGGAAAAGTCATGGAATTTATAAACGAAAATTGTGCCGGAACCCTGAACTTGTTACCCCACATTTAATTATATGTATAAGTTTGATTTTTCCCACAGGTTTGCCCAAAGGGTGGGACAAACCAGAATTCAACCCTGCAGAAGTTGGTGACTGTGAAATTATCGGATTACTCGTAGAACAGAAAGCAGCGCTCGGACTTTCGAAGGACGACACTGAACAGTTTCTTCTTCAAACGAAAGTTGTTAATATCCACAAATGGAACAAGTTTGTCCAGTCTCTGCTTGAACCAAGCTCTGGGGTAAGTTTTTGGCAGTTTGATGCAACTTTCTGCCCTTGATATTTTTAAGTAACCAGTTCTATTTGTCGCAAATGGTCAGGATAGATACCCAAAATTTTGCTAAATCGTATTTAAAGCCGTTTTTGGCAACTAGAGAAATGCTTTATGCACACTCTCCAAAAAAGAAAAAAAACACTTTATCAAAACACACTACTGCACTAAAAACTACAGGTTATTCATATTTAAAAAATGGTGTGATGATAGAAACCAGACGAATTGTTATGGCATAGGATGTGTACATTTTAATGTTGGCGTTTTTCAGGAATGTACAACCTGCAGTTACAATTACAAATTTGCACCTTATTATGTTCTGGCCGCTTGACAAAAAATCTTTTGCTGTGTTAACTGTTTTGAAAAGACATGTTTGGTCTTAAAGGCCAAGTAAATTTAATGCATTCAGCTGCTAGATTTGGTTTACCCTTAAACTGGCAGTGAAATATAAAGTTGTGATATCAAAGCTATTAGTTGGTTGTGCGCCCCTAAATAATGTTTCACTGCGGCGTTTTGATGTAACTTACCTGTTTTTTGCACTTAAGGTGTTATCTGGGACAGAAAAAACCCTTTTGATGCCCCAACACTTCGATGCAAATGTGTAAGTAACTTTTGTTTTAAGTCTAATCACTCACATACAAACTATTTTATGTTTTATCCAGTAAAGCGATCAGCAGATTGTATGAAGAATATGTTCTTACTGAGGGAGACTTTGATGAAAGAGTGTTTTTATGTGACGAAGTTGATAAAGAACTAGGAACCCCTATAAAATCCCCACCACCCAGTCTTCCAGGGCGCAGAAGAGAAATGGCCGATCATCTTTCATCAGTAAGTGACTATGAACAAAATTGCTGTTAATTATGATGGTTGAGCTAAAAGATCAGCTAAGATCAATACATTCCTACCGGGATCAGCCCTGAAGCTTCCATGCAGACCATTGATCATCTTAGCTGATTAATGGTCAATCTGGCGATCCCCTACTACGAATCTGACATGTGCAGCATCCGAGGCAGGCAACGGTGCTTGTGATTCAACTTTCGGCGGTCTCACCGCTGAGCCTGTGTAGTTCAGTTTGTAGAGTGCAAGTCCCGGAAAGACTCCTGTCGTGGGTTCAAATCCCACCCCAGACTAGATATTTCTAGTCTGTGCCTTGCCATATGGAAATGCTTGGGAGACAATATGTCTTTTCAAGCAAAATAATAATATTACTGGCAACTATGGTTCTGAAAGATAAGAAAATAGGCTAAAACCTGGATGACTCAATCATGTCTTCCAATAGGGAATTTATAATCACCCATATCAACCATCAAAGCTATTGTATAACTTGGCAAAATATTTTTTACAGGCTCAACCTACGATGCCTCGGACACCACTCACCAATCGGGAATATTTGGATCGTAGTGAAATATCGAACACTGGTTCTCTCACTCCTGTCTCAAGTGCCGTACAATCATCTGTGAAATTGAGAAAAATCCTTAGAGCTAAAAAGGACAAACCATCAGAAAAACTCTTGGCTATTTTCAGGTTTGTTGATTTTCTTGCTTCTCATGCCTTAGTAGTCTTTGTTATAACTCGTGAATGTTAAGCTGTAGACAGTGCACACTGTTTTGACCTAAAAGGTCTCATCAGTGCAGCTGGTGAAGAGAGATTGGTCATATTGGCTAGTGTAGCCTTCCAACGACACTCCAGTTTGTTGGGAGTAACAGGGTAAAAACCCATGCCTCACCTATTCTGTGCGAAGCCACAACTGGACATACAGCACAGATGAAACTGGCTCACAATGGGCAAGCAACTGCTTGGGAACCAAAGTGAAGTCGGCTCAGTGTCACAGTATCAATTTAAAAACGCTGATGAGGCTTTTTAGGTCGATACAGTGCACTGTCTGCAGATTTTCATTTATTGGGTCTATGCTTTTATATTGATCCTAAATATTGTTTTTGGCATGGGTTTTCGAAAAAATCTTATGTTGAAAATGATTCAATTTTTGCAGTGAATGTTCTGAAAATCCTGCTGAAGAAATTGAAACGAGACTTGTCACTTTGTGTGAACGCTTGANTAGTAGTCTTTGTTATAACTCGTGAATGTTAAGCTGTAGACAGTGCACACTGTTTTGACCTAAAAGGTCTCATCAGTGCAGCTGGTGAAGAGAGATTGGTCATATTGGCTAGTGTAGCCTTCCAACGACACTCCAGTTTGTTGGGAGTAACGGGGTAAAAACCCATGCCTCACCTAGTCTGTGCGAAGCCACAACTGGACATACAGCACAGATGAAACTGGCTCACAATGGGCAAGCAACTGCTTGGGAACCAAAGTGAAGTCGGCTCAGTGTCACAGTATCAATTTAAAAACGCTGATGAGGCTTTTTAGGTCGATACAGTGCACTGTCTGCAGATTTTCATTTATTGGGTCTATGCTTTTATATTGATCCTAAATATTGTTTTTGGCATGGGTTTTCGAAAAAATCTTATGTTGAAAATGATTCAATTTTTGCAGTGAATGTTCTGAAAATCCTGCTGAAGAAATTGAAACGAGACTTGTCACTTTGTGTGAACGCTTGAAGGCAGAATATGTCAAACCCTATGGAGATATTCCTGCTTCCCAAGAAAGTAAGTAAAGCTAGAAAATCTAGAAATCATACAACTTTTGTTGATCACATGTCTAATTTTGTTAGCTTTTTATGTGGTTAAACAAAATAAAGAATTGGTCAGAGCATTTCTATAGCTAATAGTAGATTGTAGACAATTTGGAATTCTAAATGCAGTGGGCGAAATTTACAAATGTAGCGGAGTCGTCTTTACTTTACTAGAGGCTCCAAAAATGTTGGGGGGGGGGGGGGGGGGGGGGCATTTTTTCGGAAAAAAAACACAGTTAAAAGTGCTTGTCTGTAAACATATTATTATCTGTTTCTACTGACAATTGCAAATGTGCTGAAGCTTTTCTATTTTTTCTAAAGGTATTGCGGAATCTCGCGCCGTATCTTCACGAACTCTCTACTACCACATGCTGGAAGGAACGATGCTGCAGGAAAAAGTCAGACTTAGTGGAAAAGGAGATCTAACTGTGAGTAGTTAAAATGGACTTGTTAACATGTTAATTGCCTACAGTGCACTCCAATACGACCTATATGGTATCATCAGTGCAGCTGGTGACAAGTCCTTGGCTGCAGGCTAATGTATACCCATGGCTTTGTTATGGGGGGGGGGGGGGGGGGGGGAAGAAAATTATTTAGATACACCCACAAGCAATCTTTATTGCTAAGAAAATGCACTTCAGTCCCAAAAAATAAAATTCACAAACTTTTTGTTGTTTAGCATTTTATTGCTCCTTGAATATCTTGTAACTGTTCTAACTGTTAATGTGCGTTGTATAACAATTGTTCATTTTTTATTCAGGCTTTGCTGAAACGTGACGACTTCCACTCGCTGTTATTTGCTTGTTGTGTCGAGATCGTTCTCGATTGCAACCAATCACGAAGAATATTTCCATGGATTGTGGTTGCCATGGATATGAATCCGTATTATTTCTACAAGGTACATAAATTAAAGTTCAAATCTGAACAGCAAACACTATTTTCTATGAACATATTTTGCCATATTCTGACACAGTTCTATAACACAGCATCTGCCGAAAAATGTAATGCGATAAATACTAAGTTACCATGGATGTCATTAAGTAACTGATGCTTATTTATGAACTTCTGATTTCCAAGGAAGTGGAAACAAGTCTTACTAATAGTGCCTCGTTCAAAAAATTCAAATAAAATAAACATTGTGTTGGTGATTTAATGACATGAAATACTGCCATTTTATATTACAACATACTGTTCTTTAGATGAAAAAATAATGTTTTAATTTTTTTAAGTTGTTTAAATGTTGATGTTTTGATTCAGGTGATTGAACTTGTTATGAGAGCTGAAGAAAACCTTCCCAACCAGTGCGTGAAACATTTAAACCACATCGAGGAGCAAATCCTGGAAAGTCTCGCTTGGAAATCTGATTCACCATTGTGGAATGCTTTGGATGAGTCTGGTGGAGCCGGACCACAATGTGAAGAGGTCAGGTTTAATACTCATTGGCCGTTTATTTAAAACTGACATTTTATGTATTTGGTGTCAAAACCATTCGAGTTTTGCATGGTTTTATGATCTTTTCTATTATGTCTATAGTTGGCCACATTTGATTCTAAATTTGTTTCAAAATCATAATATATATGTCACCAAAAGATAGTATTTAAGAGTGTTCAATACGGAACTATTATCTCCATTCTTCAATACTTCATTTTGTTGACTGAAAAAAATGATGAATTTTTCATACTTTGTCTACAGAAAATATTATGTATAACTGATTAAACATGGTATAATACTTAAAAAATGTCTTGATATATGACTACTTATTATTAGCCACTATTGTCTTCATTTCTGGGGGGGGGGATATTATTTCTACAAGGTACACAAATTCAATTTTTAACTTGATTTACGTGAACCGGCATATTCTTACATGCAGTGCTTCTTTCCAAAACAAAACAACATGCCGAAAGAAAATATGACAGAAACTGCCTTATCGAAACAAACTGTTGTTAAAATAAAATAAAACACAAAATGCTGTTATAAATCGTAAAAAGTTAGGTTAAAACAATTGAAAATATTAGTAGTGAAATAAAATACTGAATTATATATATTTTGCAATTTTTCTACCAAGATTACACCACATTATTCTGTTTTGGTCTTTTCAGAATTAATTTGCTTATGACTATAACTATTACTTAAACTTTGTCCGCGGTGTAGGTCTTGTCAGGTTTTCACAGGTGTTACCTTTAGGTTTTCCAGGCGTTGCTGGGTTTGCAAGGTTTTTAACGATTTTGTGTTTGGCGACACTCGCGTTGTTGAGTTGTTTAGAACATTGTGTTTGTTTTACATTCTTGATATTTTGGTGTTGATCTATTGCGTTTTTCAGGAACTGATGATGCCATTATTAGGCGAAATATATATTCCTACTTTCTAATTTACTGACTGATTCTGTTGGCAGTTGAGACAGTCCTCTCAAATTTCGAGTCTTNGTCCTCTCAAATTTATAAACTAATTATAAATGTTGATGTTTTGATTCAGGTGATTGAACTTGTAATGAGAGCTGAAGAAAACCTTCCCAACCAGTGTGTGAAACATTTAAATCACATCGAGGAGCAAATCCTGGAAAGTCTCGCTTGGAAATCTGATTCACCATTGTGGAATGCGTTGGATGAGTCTGGTGGAGCCGGACCACAATGTGAAGAGGTCAGGTTTAATACTCATTGGCCGTTTATTTAAAACTGACATTTTATGTATTTGGTGTCAAAACCATTCGAGTTTTGCATGGTTTTATGATCTTTTCTATTATGTCTATAGTTGGCCACATTTGATTCTAAATTTGTTTCAAAATCATAATATATATGTCACCAAAAGATAGTATTTAAGAGTGTTCAATACGGAACTATTATCTCCATTCTTCAATANACCCTCAAAGTTGTTGGAGTTTGTCACTCCTGATGTAAATCATGACATTATATGTATTTGCTCCCAAAACCATTTGAGTTTAGCATGGTTTTACGATTTTTTAAATTACGTCCTGGTGTGTATGGCTGGTGATCTTTTCCTGTCTTTTCTGGAACTTGTCTTTATATTAGGAAACTTCTACTTCTGATGAGTCTAAAATCAGTGTATATATGTTACCAAAGATAGTATTTAAGAGTGTTCAAACTACTTCATAGTACACAACTATTATCTCCATTCTTCAATACTTCGTTTTGTTGACTAAAAAATGATGAATTTTTCATGGTGTGTGCACAGAAAAATGTATGTATAATTGAAACTGATTAAACATGGTATAATACTTAAAAAATTTCATGATATATGACTACTTATTATTAGCCACTATTGTCTTCATTTCTCACACTGAGTATTGGTAACTCATGACATGATTTAAACAATTTTCATATTGTGCTCAGAAACAGTATTATATGTAATTGAAACTGCTTAAAATGTTAAATAACTTACACCTTTTGTAGGTGAATCACTCCCAACACATGGAAGGCATGATGGCAACTCCTGCCGGTGCGACGAACCCAGTCGGATCGCAGTCGTCACCTTTAGCTCATCCAAGACTAAAAGCCGTTGCTAAGGGGGACATGGCAACGACCTTGAGGAAAACGGGGGGGGGGTGTTAAATAACTTACACCTTTTGTAGGTGAATCACTCCCAGCACATGGAAGGCATGATGGCAACTCCTGCAGGTGCGACTAACCCTGTCGGATCGCAGTCGTCACCTTTAGCTCATCCTAGACTTAAAGCGGTTGCTAAGGGGGACATGGCAACGACCTTGAGGAAAACCGAAACCAGTTCAGCTCAGGATCGATTCAGTTCTCCGTCTCCGGGATCAGCTAAGCGGCGATTGTTTTCTGCAGATCGGAATTCACCAATAGCTGCTGGCTTGCCTCAGGTTTGTACTAGTTTTGGGAAATAAAATAAAATTGTCATGTGGGTTTTCTGGTAGAAGTTTTAATTGTTTCAAAACAGGCTATGGAGAACAAAATAGCTCTCTAAAGTGAGGAGACCTTTACCCAGTTGTTGCAAAAGCATTTCTTAACTAGTTTTACTTGATTCTTAATAACTCAAATATTGTCGATTTTTTTGCAGATTTTTTTATCATAAAAATTTATTTATTTATTTCAGGCTGCCCCATCCAGCCCATCCAGCGCTGCAAAGACAATCACATTTACTCCTGGATCTCCCAGTAAGTTGTTGTTCAGTTTATCTTTCTTGGATAAAGAATAATCTAATCTTTCCACAAAGAATAAGTTATGACACTACAGTTTACATCCTTGCTAGTATTTGAACTTGTTTAAGCAGCAAGTTCTGCTGGTTAGGGGGGGGGGAAATCTTTCCACAAAGAATAAGTTATGACACTACAGTTTAAATCAAAAATCCTTGCTAGTATTTGAACTTGTTTAAGCAGCAAGTTCTGCTGGTTACAAGATACCAGAATGGGTTTAGAACCAATGAACATTAAAGGTGTTGTTTCCATTTTCATCATTGCTTAAAAACAGTCACTTAAAAATTACCCTTGTGCTCACTATGTTGTTGGTTCTAATCCTGTTTTAGGCTCTTGTGCTCCCCAGACTAATAAACTTTAGTAGCATTGCTCCAACCAACTTCATGGTTTACCTGAATTGTATTCACCATTTTCACCAACTGCTCTAGTCATCAATTTCAGATAAAACCACTCTCACAGACTTTCTACAAGGCAAGCAGCTCGACTGCAGGCATTGCCAACTCACTGTGGATAAAATTAAAGTCAGATGTTTTTTTCACAGGAGGCAAGATTACTCTGGTTCCAATTAAAAAGACGCCCGAGAGTTCGAAACCAAAGAAAGCTGGGGGGGGGGCAAAAATTAAAGTCAGATGTTTTTTTCACAGGAGGCAAGATTACACTGGTTCCAATTAAAAAGACGCCCGAGAGTTCGAAACCAAAGAAAGCTGGCTCTCTTGCCTTGTTCTTCAGAAAGGTAAAGTCAAACTTTTCTACTCTTGGGCATTGAGCTTCGATTGTGAATTCACAATTTTGTAATACAAATCAAGCTTATTATGGGTCCCCTTCCCTGAAGGGACACATATTGTTTTTGTCCGGGGGGGGGGGTGAACTTGGATTGTGAATTCACAATTTTGTAATACAAATCAAGCTTATTAATTGTGAAAGTGATTTTTTTCTACAAAAATCGCAACCTGCCTAAAACTAAAACTTCGAAAAAGATTACTGAACCTTATGACAGCTTTTTCAGTATAGGGTAATCTAGTTAATCACACAAACCATTTAATTGCATCAGAATCGTAAATTCTGACAATAGGCATTCGTTCAGAAATTTGTTTGGGTAACTGCATAAGTAAGCCTTACAAATTAAAAAGTATATTAAAGTGGAAATAAAATTTGCTGTATAATGGAAGCAAGAACTAAAACAAACTGACTGATTTAAGTGTAGTAATAATAGATCTAGTTTAGTATGATTATCCGCCACTGGAATAAGCAGTATTGAACACATATGGCAAAGAACATTTTCTATATGAGCCCAGTTTTATAGACAAACTGTATTTCAGGTGTATCATATGTCTGGTGTGAGACTACGACATTTGTGTGAGAATCTTGTGATCAGTGCAGATCTACGAAGCAAGATTTGGACTTGTTTCGAGTACTCAATTTCCAAGAAAGGTTTTGAACTGATGAGAGATCGACATATCGACCAATTGCTGATGTGTGCTGTATACGTCATGGCTAAGGTTTGTTTGACATTTTTTAGCTTTTATCACCAGTCCATTATTTCTGCTTTTGTTTTTTCAACAAACAAACCAACATTTTTTTTAAATTATTTCTTTGGTACTCATTAGAGTGTTTTTCTTTCATTTGAAGCAGTTAGGTTTTGCATTTGAGCTACAAAAATTGTGTAAAGTAAAACATAGATTTTAAAAGTCATCTTAGAGATGTTTTTCTTGCAATTATGGCTATCATTTTGCTTCATTATAAGGTGTCAAATTAAAGGGTTTTAAAAAACCATAGGCAATACTCTACTCATGTAGGGTTTGGTTTATGACATCTCTAGTCTTACTGTCATTTAGCCGCATCAATCAATTGTGCCATACACTGTTTTGCCTTCCGTGATGTTGCTCGTCATTTTCAGCTTGGTGATTAGTTTAGTACAATTGTGTCACTATGATTTCTTTCTTCAAGCAAAATATACTCAGATGAGGGGGGGGGGGGAGTGTTTTTCTTTCATTTGAAGCAGTTAGGTTTTGCATTTGAATTACAAAAATTGTGTAAAGTAAAACGTAGATTTTCAAATCATCCTAGTGCTGTTTTTCTTGCAATTATGGATAACATTCTGCTTCATTATAGTTTGTCAAATTAAAAAGTGGTCGATGACAGCTCTAGTCTAGTCGTGATTATTTTAGTAAAATTGTGTCACTATGATTTCTTTCTTCAAGCAAAATATACTCAGATGAATTAAACATTGGATCATTGAATAGCAAAATATTCTGTTGTTGTTTGCCAGATTACTCAGCACGACCAGTCGTTCCAGGAAATAATGAGATGTTATAGAAATCAGCCACAAGCCAACAGTAACGTGAGTAACTTTATCTGAGCGTTAAAATTATGTACAGTTTTGGTGAAACAAAAAAATTTTCATAACAATAATCATTTTTCAAGTTTTAAATTACCATTGTTCAAAAAATCTAATGCACTCGGGGGGGGGGCAGCCACAAGCCAACAGTAATGTGAGTCACTTTATCTGAGCATTAAAATTATGTACAGTTTTGGTGAAACAAAAAAATATTCGTAAGAATAAACATTTTTCAAGTTTTAAATTACCATTGTTCAAAAAATCTAATGCACTCTCAGGTTGAAAAATGTCAATATATAACAGAAATATGGAAAGTTTTTACCAAATTATTACATAGGTCAAAAACATGTATATAAACAAATTTCCTTAGATTAAATGCAACAATTTTTGAGTGTCTCTCATCTAATGGGGGGGGGGGTGCAACCATTAAATAAACTTTCTATCCTTGCAGGTTTATCGGAGTGTACTGATCCATCGAGCAAGCAGCCCTGCTCTCACATCTGCCCCCCAAACCTCGGGTATCCGTTCAAACAGCACATTACCCATGCGGGGGGGGGGAGCAACCATTAAATAAACTTTCTATCCTTGTAGGTTTATCGTAGTGTACTGATCCACCGAGCAAGCAGCCCTGCTCTCACACCTGCCCCCCAAACCTCGGGTATCCGTTCAAACAGCACATTACCCATGCCAGCCCCCTCTTCGGACCCGCCCTCTCCAGCTTTACCCCAACTCCCGGGGTCCGATAACCCACAAGATGAGCAGCATGAAGAGCGAGACGACCTCATTCAGTTTTACAACAAAGTTTATGTTCCGATGATGAGAGAATTTGTGAAACAATTCAGTTCGTCCGGTGATGCTTCCCAGGTAAAATATAAACAATGTTCAAATTTAAGTTATCTGTATCGTACACAAGGCCTATTTATTGTGTTATGTTCAAAAAATGTTCAAATTGCCAACTAAATTTTACTTTTGCGTACTACGAAGCTGACATGTGCAGCATAGGCAGGCAACTGTGATTGTGATTCGACTTTCAGCGGCTTTACCACTGAGTCTGTAGCTCAGTTAGTAGAGCGCAAGTCCCGGAAAGACTCCTGTCGTGGGTTCGAATGGGGGGGGGGGTCTGGCGAGGGCGGCAAACTAAGTAGTTGGGAGCCGCGGTTGACAATCACTGCTCTAGCCCATGCCTTGCCACATGGGAATGTTTGGTGACCAGGTTAAGGTTTTTTTTCACAAAACCGCATCGTGCTCACTTTCTTTCCATTAACAACAAATTTTTTCAAACGCCTTTTTGTTCAGCAGTTGGTTAATCATTTAACAGGTCAACTTTTCAAGTGATATGTTAGATTTGAAACTTTCGTTTTGTTTTTAGCTTGAGGTTCCTATTTCTCCGATGCCTCTGACAAGAAAAATGATTCAATCTCCACGTAAAGTGGCTGGAAATATTTACATCTCTCCGCTAAGAGCAAGTGAGATATATTTGATACCGGCACACGTTTTAATAACAGTCATTGGCCATATACGCTAGTGTAGCCGCACTATGAGGCAAGGGAAAAAAACTACAAATGTTCTGTTTGGTCGAACACCGAGCATCTCACGTTATTGCTCGGTGCGTTGTGACGTCACAAACCTTAGCAATTCCATGCTAGTTTTGAACCGGGGGGGGGGAACTACAAATGTTCTGTTTGGTCGAACACCGAGCTTCTCACGATAATGCTCGCTGCGTTGTGACGTCACAAACCTTAGCAATTCCATGCTAGTTTTGAACCTTTTCAAGGTCTCGTACGTCACTAGCGGTGTACTCAGCTGTACAGGCCCCATCTAACACATTAAAAACAGTCATTTTCGTTCTTGGATATCTTACGAACACCAGTTTTGAATGTTAGCAGAGCATGAATGTGCAAATTTAACGCTCGGGTCAGTTTGTGCAACTGCTTGGCTGAGCACCGAGCATAAAAAACAGCAATGCTCTGGACCTAGTACTCTCGGGGGGGGGGTGTCTGAGCACCGAGCATAAAAAACAGCAATGCTCTGGACCTAGTACTCTCATTTTTGGTTATAATATTTGAACATTAGTATTTTATCCACTCCGTATTTTTCTAACCACATATTTAAATCATGTAGGATCACATTTGCCGCACGGCGGCACCCTTGAGTACAACTTCCAACGAAGCCCGGCCAAGCAGCTTCGTGAAATCAACTCCATGATGCAGAAACACAGAAGTCCGTCCATAAACGGAAAACGCCACCTAGCGTTTGGTGATGACGGTGAACCGGATGCAAAACGCCCTGTGTCGAAAAGAGTTCAGTTAATCCAAGCACAGAGGAACGGATTACAGTAAAATAGTTCGTTGGTTGGTTTGAACATTGAAACATTGAATTTTTTAGTTTTTAGTAGGTTTGGTTTGGTATGTTTTTAACAGTTTACTTTCGTAAGACGTTAATTTTGTATAAGTAAGAGGTCGTATTTGTCACCCAAAGTTTTTTGTTGTCTTTATCTGCAAAAGGTTTTTGTGTTAAATTAATGCTTTTAATGGACAAATTTGAGATGCTTTGGAGTACATTTTTAAAGAAATCAGTAAGTTGTTTTGGGGGTAATGGTATGATATTCAAACTTACGGGCTGATTTAGTTTTGAAAATCAGAAAAAGTTAAACAAAAAAAAAACAATTAAAACTCCTGTCTTACAGTTTCAAAATACTACAAATTATGCTTTTTGGATTGCTATAAGTTGTATACAGCTTAATTCAAAACTATGTGCGCGATTTTTTTCGTCCACATTTGAGTAAATAATGCGAATGTTCCGTTTGGTTTTATAAAGTCTTCCCCAAACTTAAGTACTCAACTTCTACTGCTGGTTATTGTGCTACTGATAGAGAAAATACGACTTGTCTTTTTGAACATTTTACACGTTTTTGTACATTAGTTTGTCATCTGACAGCAGGTGTCGGTAAACTTGGTTGGGGGGGGGGGGTACTTTGTGCTACTGATAGAGAAAATACGACTTTGTCTTTTTGAACATTTTACACGTTGTTGTACATTAGTTTGTCATCTGACAGCAGGTGTCGGTAAACTTGGTTGCAAAAGTTTTGTTGAAAATTAGCAATTGTATTGCCTCGCGTAGCGTATGATAAAAACAACATAATCAAAAGGAATTGAAATTGGCGCGAATCAATTAACGATGCACAATTGCGTTGATAGAAACACAAAATAAATACAAATTTCGTGTTGAAATGTTTAACCCCATATCATCTCATATTTCGTGTCGCGATCATGTCGTGAAAATTTTTGTATTATGTGAAGCTCGTTAATGAAGTTGACCTGTGTTTTCGACTCGCTCATGTGAATAGTTTCACGACATCATCTCATATTATATCATGGTCGTGTCGTGAAATGTCGTCTATAATGTGAAGTTGGTTATCGAAGGTTGTCCGTAATATAGTCTCGCCCATGTGAACAGTTTCACGACATCATCTCATATTTTGTGTTACGATCACGCCGTGAATTATTGTCACATGTGAAGCTTGTATCGAACATTACTACACTTTAAACGTGCTCATGTGAACAGTTTCACGACATCATCTCATATTTTGTGTCACGAGGGGGGGGGGCATAAGTAAGAGGTCGTATTTGTCACCCAAACTTTTTTGTTGTCTTTATCTGCAAAAGGTTTTGTGTTAAATTAATGCTTTTAATGGACAAATTTGAGATGCTTTGGAGNAAAAACAACAACCACATTTTACCCAACAAAAACCAACAACATTTATTTTCTACTTTTATACTTTTCAAAAACACTTTCCACTGAACGGCAACAAAACACTTTCCAACAGCTAAAAACCACTTTCAATGAGAGGCCAATTACACAATATTTTCCACTTTCCAACAGCTAAACAACACTTTCCACTGAACGGCAACAAAACACTTTTCTACAGCTAAACAACACTTTCAATGAGACGCCACCTGAACAATATTTTCTACTTTCCAACAGCTAAACAACACTTTCCACTGAACGGCAACAAAGCCACTGCCATATTCTTTTTTCGATGATTACCTCCGGTTTTCCGAAGTACGACTGGCTCAACTCGTGAAGGCCGGACCATTTGAGAGTCATTACTATGTTTTTTGTTTCTCTTTTTCCTTAACAAAAATTTCTGATAATATTTAATATGACTGATAATATTTAATATGAAATATTAACTATTAAATAATCAATTTTGTTTAAACGTTTTGTACACTGCATTTGTCACAGTNAAATCAGTGCAAAATGATAAGTTTTGCTTTCTTGCTACTTCTGAAAAACCATCTACAAGCACTACATTCAAAACGAACAAAACAAAAAACTTCTTTGAACGCAACTACATTTTGTAAAAACCCAGTAAATAAAAACCTGACGCTACACTGCAAAAGCTTTTCTTTCTTCTCAGTACAGATTGTAGTTATAAAATAAAACACTNGAAACTGGGGCATTGTGGGTATTTGTCAAGTGGACATTGTGGGTACATTTGCAGCCCCCCCCCCTTTGAAATTGAGACCATAAGATGCTTAAAAACAGCATTTTAAGTTTTTTTGTCAGCTTTTTAGTAAACCGTAAAGTGAAGGTATATTTACCCCCCCCCCTCATGTGAACAGTTTCACGACATCATCTCATATTTTGTGTCACGATCATGTCGTGAAAAATGGCTTAACATGTGAAGCTGGTTTGCACACGTTTTGCGTTTTTGGGGCATTGTGTCATTTTAGAGCCGCTTTTAATCGTGTTTATGA
Source organism: Phallusia mammillata (assembly GCA_003260075.1). Lineage (NCBI taxonomy): Eukaryota > Metazoa > Chordata > Ascidiacea > Phlebobranchia > Ascidiidae > Phallusia > Phallusia mammillata. Next base: position 37,651 of record QLIY01000667.1, read on the forward strand.
TTTTTGTGTTTTTTCAACAACTTTTCAACCATGCCGGATTTAAACGTCTTCAAACGTGTTTCCAATTTGATTTAATCCAATCCCGATATAGGCCTACGTGAAACTGGGGCATTGTGGGTATTTGTCAAGTGGGCATTGTGGGTACATTTGCAACCCTACAAAACAACGTATTTTATGTTTGTCTAAAATTCTGACACATTTTAATTTGGCATTTTATCTCTGTTTTCGCCTATAAGACGTTTTTGTTTGATTTAAATGAGCCCCAAAGACCTCAAATAACCCATTGGCATTCAAGCTAGCCCCACTGAATATGGATTAAAAACAAGTCGAATACTCTGCAAAGTTTGCTCCACTGTGTGGCATGGTGGCTGGTTTCATTTCACTTTTACCGTTTTAGTTTGGTTTTAAAATCCGATTTTACCCTTGTTTCGACTTTCGTGTACATTTAGTCGTGAACGTAGCGATGCGATTAATTTGGTTGATTTTTATATTCCGGAATAAAACTCCGTAATAAGACAGCATTTGAAATTGAGACCATAAGATGCTTAAAAACAGCATTTTAAGTTTTTATGTCAGCTTTTTAGTGAACCGTAAAGTCAAGGTATATTTTTGTTGAGCATGAACGTTGTTAGAAAACTGTCACTAAGCTTGAAACTATAGTGTACCTTTGGTAGGCTATGCGATAAAAGGACGTCGTACAACTTTTTTGTCAAGGTATAAACCGCTGCGGCTCCACCACCAACATAAAACAAATTCTTTGAAAAGGTAAGAATTTCTTCCTTCTCAGATATAAATTTGCACTTTTTCAATATTGTTGTTACTTTGCAGGTACTGCAATGTGGAATGAAAACTGATTGCTGCTAATTGTGGCACAGCGAGTTCAAAAACTTCGTTATAAATTGAGACTGCAGATTGGCTTGCCCGAAAACAGCATTTTTTATTATTTTTTTAACGTTTTAATTAAGCGCAAAGATAAGAAGTATTTTGTTGTCCATAAAGTTTAAAAAGTTTGTTTCCAAGTCTAACTCAAGTGTAGCATAAGACTGTTGTAAGATATTAAAAAATACCCGGAACAGCTTAGATCGTGAGCCGCCGCAGCTGTACCTATATGTTACAACTTATTTAAAAGGTAAGCATGTCTTTGTCAGATATAAATTTGCACTTTTTCAATAACTTTGTTTTATTGCAGACAACGTGATGTCCTGCAATCTGGAATGGAGTGTGACTTGCTAAAGATTGTGACATCATAACGTGTTGTTCAACTGGTACATGATGACTTTTTGGTTGGTCTACAGGGCGTCCACTATAATTGTTGATAAACTGGAGATAGCTTCATGTCACACACTAAAAGATGGCCAAAATATTAGTTTTCAATGTGTTATGTCACAAATGTATGTTGCGTATGCTTACTTTACTAAAAAAACTCGAAAATGAAGTAGGCCGTAACACTTTTTTTGGGTCTGGTAGCCCATGTCCTGAAATGATTTGATAACCACTGGCCTGGTTGGAAAGTCAGTTTGATTTGACGCCACTTTTTCTTGTCAGTAAATATTTTCACGTTTTAAATTCACGCTGGAAGGTAGTAACTTCTCACCATGGTAACATGACTTGGAACTAGGTTCCAAACTTTTTCAAAATGGCCGCCTTGATAAAGTTTGTAACCCACAGCGACACCAAGCGTGGTCAACACACCTAAAGTAACACAGCCCTGGAAAAGTATTTTCCTTGCAATTTTGTTCTCTCGCCACATTTCAGCCGTAATACTGGCGCCTTTGTTCTTGTGAGGGAACGTTTTATTTGGAATTTCCTCTCCCAGAAATTTGCACAAGGGTTCCCAGCCTTCAGATACTTTGTACACCAGCAGCTTGTCTTTAGGCGCTTTCTGATACAGGAAAACAAGTTACCTTCATCGATAGACATTATCTGTATAGGAAAAATGACCCTTAAAACTAAAGTTCAGTCCTTTTTTGGCTTAGAAATATTATTTACCTGAGCGTAACAGTGCTATAGTACTCAAAAATGTTGAATATATAAAAGTCTGTCGTTGCAAAATATTTTTCTAGGTTGAGGGGTCTTGGGCTCACCACAACCTATCACGGCTTCGAAGAAAAAATGCTATGAAACCCCTTTTGAAGTTACCAAACTCCTGGTTACCTGCTGAACATAGTAATTGTGTTCTCTGTATAGTTTCTTCATCAAAGTTTCACCAAAAATCCTTTTTCTAAAAGTTGGAAATTGCTGAACATCACAACTCATCTTCACTAAAACCACAAAACAAATGGCTTGTTGCTGATGATAAAACTCATTTTTTCATCTTTTTACCTAATACAGTGCTTTTAAAACTAATTCAACCGTTATTCAAAGGATTTCCGACATACAGTTATATGATTTGCTGACAATGTCGTAAAATCAAACTGCGAAATCCCATACTGTATGCCACACGTTACAATTTTCTATTCATTGCCATAAAAACATTCTATATCGTACCATATTAAACGAGTTTTATGTGCAGAAAAGCAGTGTAAAATTCAAAATAATTGTTTACCTGAAGAAGATAAGCTTAAGTTTGGTTTAATACACGAATTCCAATATTGATTCTTTGCCTATCTATACGAATTTAAGAAGAAAGTTTCCTACTGGTTCGAAAAATATATTCTTTTCGTTTCCCCCCCCCCCATATAAAAGTCTGTCGTTGCAAAATATTTTTCTAGGTTGAGGGGTCTTAGGCTCACCACAACCTATCACGACTTCGAAGAAAAAATGCTGTAAAACCCCTTTTGAAGTTACCAAACTCCTGGTTACCTGCTGAACATAGTAATTGTGTTCTCTGTATAGTTTCTTCATCAAAGTTTCGCCAAAAATCCTTTTTCTAAAAGTCGGAAATTGTTGAACATCACAACTCATCTTTACTGCAAAAACATCAAAATAAATGACTTGTTGCTGGGGATAAAACTCATTTTTATAGCTTTTTACCTATTAGGCCTACAGTGTTTTCTTGTTGTAAACCTCGTTTAGGCATTCCATGATAAGTTACCTTACAAACGGTTAGATTAGATGACAAAATATGCTTAAACAAACAGCAAAGTCTCATCCCGTAATATTTTTAATTCATTTTCAAAAATACAAAGCCGTATCGTACCGTATTAAAATAGTTTTATGTTCAAAAACCCAAACCCAAAAGAATTGTTTAGGATAGGCCTACCTCTCAAAGACAAGCTAAAAGTGTGTTTTACTACACGAAATCGATTTCATGATTTTGCTTTTCCATTAAGATTTTAAAAGTTTTTCTCACTGGGTCAACTATTAGATGAAGCATTTCGTTTTCTACTTACAGATGTGATAGTGGAACGATTGCATTCTCCATTCCAAAGGGGAAAACATATTCATTAACCAAACCAGCAAACTTCCATTGAGTTCATCTATTTGTTTTACAAAGCTTCTGTACCACTGGTCTTCATCACGTAGTGTTAGGATGATCTGCAAACATATTTATGCTACATGGCAATCTTAACTATAACTAAATCACTTAAAGCAGTGGTTCTCAGCAGTGGTGCCCCCCCCCCCCACTGGTCTTCATCACGTAGTGTTAGGATGATCTGCAAACATATTTACATGGTAATCTTAACTATAACTAAATCTCTTAAAGCAGTGGTTCTCAGCAGTCCCCCCCCCCTTTGATACTACTTGTGCGTTCTTTTTGCAAAGGGCTAGACTACAAATAATTAGCTTTTGCAGCAATTCTAATATATTTTCCTATGAGTTTATCTATGCACGCGAATGTATGGATTTCGAGTTTTGCCTCACACAAAGATCTGTACAAAACCAGTAACAATTAAACATTTTCTGAAAAAAGTTGGGGGTACTTTTGCACCCCTGCCTTATGCTTGGCCCCCCCCCCCCATAAAAATTCGTGAGACAGTTCTACAGAACTGGTGCGAACCGGATGAATCCCACCTCTGGTTCTCAGTCTACGGATCGCGTACCACTGGACAAACGTCTTCTATTGCTGTGCACCACCTAAACCAGTGGTTTCCTAACATTTTGTAGTCACGGTCACGAACCTCTTTTATAAATTGTGTATGTGTATAGGTCAGCGGCCTTCAACGTAATTTACCGCAGGTCTTTGATACTACTTGTGCGTTCTTTTTGCAAAGGGCTAGACTACAAATAGCTTTTGCAGCAATTCTAATATCTTTTCCTATGAGTTTATCTATGCACGCGACTGTATGGATTTCGAGTTTTGCCTCACACAAAGATCTGTACAAAACCAGTAGCAATTAAACATTTGCTGAAAAAAGTTGGGGGTACTTTTGCACCCCTGCCTTATGCTTGGTCGCAAGCCCTTACCTTTGCATCTGGAAAAGCCTCGTGAAGTTGCTCCCAGAAAATATAGCAGGGCAAGTCAGTAACAGCGTCGACTCCTTCGTACATTCGACGGAAGTCTTCAGCCGTTCCACCAACTGTTATCATCTTAACCCACTCGTTATGAAGATAATATCCACTTTCAATCTCATCATAGGTGTTGTAGCCAAGAATCCGAAATGCCTCACACATTGTTGTGGTTCCAGTCTTTGAATATCCAGCTAATATAACCTTCATCTTGCTGATGTTGTTTTTGTAACCTAGGTCCTATAGACAACTTTATCTAGCAATCTAAGTGACTTGTGTAGTTGTATTATGTTCTTTCTTGTGCTGCGAATATCAGTTAATATTTAACTACAATATGACTGCGGTATAAGCTAAAGTTGAAAACGCCGTTAGTGTACACAAATCATAATGATTTCACATGCCTTGGGGCACACTACGCAGCTTGGTGATTTTAAAACACATTGGAGTATGTTGCTATGGTGATGAATCCAGCAGTCAATCATCGTATGTTTTTGGACTTTGGCAATCACGACAATTTTCAATATAGAAGTTATTTCTGGTAAACGCTGCAATGTATGTGAGTTTTTTAGAAGGGCTGCTAGACAATTAAGGAGGTTTTGAAGTTGGACTAAGACTTAAAACGCAATCAACTTTTTGCAACGAGATAAACATTTTTTTAAATATTGACACAGATGTGGTGGAATAGAATGGGACCATTTTATTCTTACTGAAACTATAAGAATCGAGCCAAACTTTCTTTCCTTGGTCATAATTTTCCCCCCCCCCCTAAGACTTAAAACGCAATCAACTTTTTGCAACGAGATAAACATTTTTGTAAATATTGACACAGATGTGGTGGAATAGAAAATAGGAACGTTTTATTCTTACTGAAACTATAAGAACCGAGCCAAACTTTCTTCCCTTGGTCATAATTTAAAAAAATGCTGTGAATTAGTCTTCACATTTTGATAACACCCGTGAAAAAAACAAACAACAATAATGTTTCAGTGTTTCATAAATACGTCACAGAACAGATTTACGTTTACATCCAAAAACTTCTTATGACATCATAATGGCGTGTCGCGGCGTTCCATAATGTATTGAAACTTCCGGCGCGATAAAGTTTATAAATCGCGACACTGCTAACTGCAGCTAGTAACCCGGCTGTTACCATTCCCTGCACAATAATCTTTTGAACAATTTTATTTTCCCGTTTTGCTTCTTCGAATACACATGCGCCTTTGTTCTTGTGAGGGAACGGTTTATTTGGAATTTCCTCTCCCAGAAATTCACACAAGGGTTTCCAGCCTTGAGATACTTTGTACACCAGAAGCTTGTCTTTAGGCGCTTTCTGTTTTGTAAAAATATTGTCCATTGCAGCATTTTGATTTGGCAAATAAAAATTAGACCTTTGTTTGTTTGTTTTATTTTTATCCTCGGTGGACGGGTAACACCTAATGCTCGCAATGAGTCCGCCGTCAAGCTGCCTGTTTTTATTGCACGTCCGTTGATCATTTTTTATTTGACTTTTCCGACTGAGGCAGTTGGTGACTTCAATTTAGTTTAACCCAGTGATTCTCAAACTGTGTGCCGCGAAATATTTCCTATTTTAAAGTGCAAACATTCCGTGGTGTTTTTGAACTTTTTTTGAACCGTGCGAACCGGCCCCCCCCCCGCCAAGTGCAAGCATCAAGTCGGATGTTGTCAGTGCTTCTTTAATGCAACGCTTAATGATTTCACTCTGTTTTGACATTTCTTTTCCCAGTGTCGCGCCTTTGTTCTTGTGAGGGAACGGTTTATTTGGAGTTTTCTCTCCCAGAAATTCACACAAGGGTTCCCAGCCTTCAGATACTTTGCAGTGCCGGCCCCCCCCCCGTTCGCTGATCTCACAAAATTTCGTGAGACGGTTCTATAGAACCCGTGCGAACCGTCTGAATCTCATCACTGCTTACAGAACCCTTGAAATAGCAGGAGGCAATTTTTTGAATAGACATCTTTTTTTGACAGCTTTCTAAGTTTTGACCACTCCCACTGTTTTGTTTTGATTTTACCATTGTTTGTAACGTTTATTATTGGGCATCACATAAAGCTTGGTTGAACAGTGTAGCTTTCACTATTTTATCCACAACCCCAAAAAGCCTGCATTTTTACATTTTGCAAGGCCTGCAATACAATATGTAATAAACGGAAATGTATATTTTTGAGTTGGTGTGATTTAGGCAAATAATTTATCAAAAATTTAATAAACATTTTAGAGATTTCATATTTTCTAATTACCCCTTTTCAAAGGATAAATTAAATCAACGCAAGTTGGTAATATAGCTTGTGACTTACGCGAGTGATATCGGTGAGCTCGGCATCTCCAGGCCGATGGAGAGAAGATATTAATGAACCAACCCCAGTGATTTTCACTCGCTTGCTTTACCTGCTTCTCATAAGTCAGGTACCAGGAATCTTCATCACGAGTTGTTAAAATTGATCTAAAGCCATGAAAGAATAAAGATGGTTGGTGCGGCCTTTATGTGGTTACAAAGTTCCTGGTTCTAATATCGGCTGGAGAATTTTTGCCCGTTGCAGTTAACATGAACGACCGAACAAATGTGCAAAATAGGCTAAGGCAGGCCTGAATTCACATTCTTTCTTAACTGTGTTTCATACATCTTCTTGTCGAATTGGACCTCGGTTAACATCGTTTTCTTAAACAAGACAATCAACATGTCACGGACCCAGCAGTTTTACAATGACCAGTTTGCAAAGGCCTCAACAAGCTTAGTTCTTAATCATTAATTAGTTTCAAGCGTTCGATGCGAACTTGCAAGTTTAAAAATGAAATCACTATGCAACTTGTTTTAAAACTTTAGTGAAGGACAGACCACTCTTTAAACTTTGTCTGATATGTTTGTATTTACCTTTGCATCTGGAAAAGCCTCGTGAAGTTGCTCCCAGAAAATAAAGCAGGGCAAGTCACTAACACCGTCGACTCCTTCGTACATTCGACGGAAATCTTCAGTCCCCCCCCCCAATATTTCCTATTTTAAAGTGCAAACATTCCGTGGTGTTTTTGAACTTCATTACGAAATACTGGTGCGCATGACAACGTTTCAAAGCTCATATTTTTGTTATTGGTAATAAAAAGCATCCTTACCCACCACAATAAAATTGAAAATTAACATTTTTTGAACAACTTCTGTTATGTTTGCCTACGAAGTGTGCCGCGGAAAGACAAATTAGTTCTTTAATGCACCGCATGCTTAAAAAGTTTGAAAACCACTGGTTTAACCCATCGGAAACCACTGGGTTGGAGCAACGCCGCTTAAGTTTCTTGCTCAGGGAAACAAAAGCTACCGAGATAAGATTAGAACCCATGACCTTGTGATCACAAGGCGGTGGCGCTAACCACTCGGCCAACTTGGCGGTAAGTGTTAATTTTATTTCAATTCTCCAATGTCTTGACCCCTAAATGTAGCCTAAGTATTAGCAGGCTAGACTTGTCTTTTCTGTTATTTTGTTTTGTGAACGAATGTATACCAAACAACGATCACCTGTTGAACGTAGAAGTTGTGTTGCCTGAATTGTTTCTTCAGCAAAGTTTCACCGAACAGCGTCATTTTGTTGCTAGGGTAACGACTGACGTCAGACAGCAACTTTACTGAAAGTGTAAAAGATCGAGTCGAGTTGAGTTAAGTAAGACAACCTCAGTATTACAACGATAAACTTTTTTTTATCAATATTCATGTTTAGTTGCAAAAAATAAGAAAATATTTTTTGAAACAACCACAGAGTGAGCTATACTTATTTAATGATTTAAGATAAATAATTTCATATTGGAATCAGCGCTAAAGCGTCTTAGCTGATCAATGGTCGAACCCCCCCCCCCCCCCCCCCCCCCCCCCCCCCCCCCCCCCCCCCCCCCCCCCCCCCCCCCCCCCCCCCCCCCCCCCCTGATTCAAGTTTCGACGGGTTCACCACTGAGCCTGTGTAGCTCAGTTAGCAGAGTGCGAGTCCCGCAAAGACTCCTGTCGTGGGTCCGAATCCCACCGCATGCTAGATTTTTCTAGCCTGTGCTTTGCCATATGTGATTCTTTGGGAGACCAGCTGATTCGGTATATATGACACCTTCAATGGGCCTGGCGTACTATGATTTGTTTAATGATCATGAAGAGTCCATTTTACACAAAACAAATTCCCCTTTGATGACCAATTCACCACTTGGTTGAAAACCCAGTGTTAAACAACACCAGTACTTACATGTGTGGTAAGTGTAGGGACGAAGCACCCATGAGCCAGGCGAAAAAATATCCACGAACCAAGACAGATAATTCCTGTTCAATTCAACAAACTGCTTCACTAGACTTTGGTACCATTCGTCTTCATCACGAAGAGTTAAGATTATCTAAGTTGTGTTGAATAGTGATAAATTAAATGGGGGTCCCTGTCTGGGCTACAGCTAATAATGGTTCCCAATTCTTAAGTTGTAGGGTTTACGCCCAATTAATGACAGTTTTATTTGTGTAAATTTGGACAATGTATCTTTCCAAGTTAATGTAACCCCGACCCGCCCCTGGAGTTTGAACACTAGATCAGTGCATCTCAACTTGTTCAATTTAACAAATATCATGGACCAGTATATTGTTAAGTAAGGATAAAGAAAGCATCCACAACATGCATATTGGCTTGAAATATATATTCCTTCAATACAAAATTTCGAGAAGTGATATCAAACAACTGACAGCTAAAAATAAATACCCAATAACTTTTGGATGCGCTTTTAAGTTTTTATATGCATCTATTTACAGTCCTGTGCAGGGACCACCCAAAAAACATCATGGTGGACCACCATTTGAGAACCACTGCACTAGAGCAAATCACTTGAATCGTTATGAGGCGCAAAACAGTGGATGGCACCATTGCTTAAGCACTTACCTTTGCATCTGGAAAAGCCTCGTGAAGTTGCTCCCAGAAAATATAGCAGGGCAAGTCAGTAACAGCGTCGACTCCTTCGTACATTCGACGGAAGTCTTCAGCCGTTCCACCAACTGTTATCATCTTAACCCACTCGTTATGAAGATAATATCCATTTTCAATTGCATCATAGGTGTTGTAGCCAAGAATCCGAAATGCCTCACACATTGTTTTGGTTCCAGTCTTTGAATATCCAGCTAATATCACCCTCATCTTAAAGTTCTTTATTTAGTCGCTGCACCAGTAACAAAATATCTATTTCTTTGCAGACTAAGTTTGATCTGTAATATTACAGCACTGGTTCATTGCTGATTAATATTTAACCAATCGCAAACTCCCGTGAATTTGTGTAATATTTATTCTTGGTCTTGGGATCAATAAGTTTGAACGCCGGTTCGGTAGTAAATGTTTCCATATGTCTGGCACCTCCATAATCTGATGATAAATCACAAGCTGTTTTGAGATGAGTTGGTTAATAATAAACCTACATCTCTGGATAGGCTAAGTAACCATAAGCTCAGCCCAGTATATACGCTTTTAATGCGAAAAGAATGATAAACAAAACGCCTAGGCCGGGGGTCGGCAACCCCTGGCACGCGAGGTGGTTTTTCCCCCCCCCCCCCCCCCCCCCCCCCCCCCCCCCCCCCCCCCCCTGTTACACTGCTTGTTTATAGTTTTTATCATGCCATTGTCTTAAAATGCAGCCTTACATGTACAAAACACTCTGCTTTCTCTTTATTGTTGATATATGCTGGCACGAACCACAATTATTTGGAAAAAGTTGGCACGCGAGGTCATTAACACACGGAAACAACAAGTAAATTGACACGCGTCGCCTAAAAGGTTGCCGACACCCGGCCTAGGCGAGGGATTTGGTAATAATGATAGCACACAGACAAGATTTTCGTTTCAGCCGCATTAACTCGTCAAAAAATAAGATAATCGAATCTCGATTAAACGTGGTAAAGAAAATATACAACGTGATTAAACGTACAAGTTTACAAAACATCGAGAGACAATGTTATTAAACATCTCCAAAAACAATTTGACAATCTTTTAGGCAATTATCTGGATTATGCCATTAATCGGATTACTTTTTCAAAAACGTTTTCGAAAGCAATAACCAAGTTATTTGGAACGTGGTTTAACACCGTGTGTCAGATGTTGTTATGTACAAATTATTTGCTGCCGTTTAAATACAAAACTTTGCTTCTAACTTTGCAAATTATCGAAGCCAATAACTTGTCACCATGGTAACATGACTTGAAACAAGGTCCCAAACATTTCCGAAATGTNACATTCTTTCTTAATTGTGTTTCATACATCTTCTTGTCGAATTGCACCTCGGTTAACATCGTTTTCTTAAACAAGACAATCAACGTGTCACGGACCCAGCAGTTTTACAATGACCAGTTGTCAAAGGCCTCAACAATCCTAAGTTTCAAGCGTTCGATGCGAACTTGCGAGTTTAAAAATGAATTGCCTATGCAACTTGTTTTAAAACTTTAGTGAAGGACAGACCACTCTTTAAACTTTGTCTGATATGTTTGTATTTACCTTTGCATCTGGAAAAGCCTTGTGAAGTTGCTCCCAGAAAATATAGCAGGGCAAGTCACTAACAGCGTCGACTCCTTCGTACATTCGACGGAAGTCTTCAGCCGTTCCACCAACTGTTATCATCTTAACCCACTCGTTATGAAGATAAAACATCTTTTCCATCACATCGTATGTGTTGTTGTGGTAGAACTACTAACACTGAGCTTCAGCTTTGGCCCGGTTTTGAGAACTTCTGGTAGGTGGCGCAACAGAGCATAGGCGTTTATGGTGCTGACTCAGCAATTATTCTTACCATAAACCCAAACTGCTGTNACCCCTACACTTTGACAAAAAATGCATTTTCAGGTTGCAACATTAATGCTAACAACACATCATGAGGGGGGGGGGCTACTTGCTGAAAAGCGGTAAAAACTGTGAATTTGATGGAACAATTCGTAAAGTTGACTGTGCACTACACTACGGGCAAAGAGCGGCAATCTCCAACTTGGCTTGGGAAATTTTGAAAAATGGTTAATCATTTATTATATATTTCAGGCTTTCGCAATGAATTCCTTGGTGTTTAACTTTGAATTTGGGTTTTAATCCATTGCGTTGTCGGTTGTTTATCGTTTGTACTTATCACTTTGGGTGGTTTGCTTTCTTTCGTTATTTAGTAGGCCTATTCAAGAAGCATCAAACGGCAAAATATATATACAGAAAAAATAGACTTTGATAAAAATGCATTTTCAGGTTGCAACATTAATGCTAACAACACATCATGATACTGCGTTAAAGAACAGAAACAAGCTTTACTTTTTACAATTCTTTTAGCAAATTTGCGTTTTGATTTCTAAATAAATTTGATTTCTATGGTTTCACGTGATCAGTGGTTCTGTTTACTAATTTCCACGTTTAACAAAATTAGCATGTTAGTGTTAAGTGCTTGGCTGTTGTTTTTGTAGTTTTGTTTTGTAGTTACGTACTGCATGGAGACAAGTAAAGTCAGATGGTTTATGTATACACTCACACTTAACAGGGTCTTGTGAATTATAATGGTCTCGCTTAAACCTTTTACCCATTCCCAATATTTTTAATCATCTGTAAAAGCTAAAGTGCATCTCCACTTGTTGTTGTGTAGGATATATTTTTTACAAATTATTAAAGCGAGAAACTTTTGGTATATCATGGCAATGACTGGTGGTGTTGGAAGTTCAAATCCCGCAGATAAGGAAATTCAACTTATTTGCGACAAGGTATGTCTGTCTTGACAATTTCTGGAAATTGTTGCACCTTTCTTTTTGCACTTTAGATTGCTTTGGTGATAAAATTGTCTCATGCTTTTTTAGGTAAAAGCTGATGTTGAAAAAGAACTCAGTCAAACATTCAGCACTTTTCTTGCAAGTCAATATAGAAGTCAGCTTGTTGCAGGAGTCAACTATTTTATAAAGGTGTGTAAAATAAAATTTGCCATATTTTGGATAGCTACAATGTAAATAATCACAAATTCTGTTTTATTGCATAATGAATACCAAACTGCTGTCAGTGTCAATCATGAGTTAAATGCCCCTTTCCAGTTAATTGCAGTTTCATCACTAAACAATGGCAAATTAGAGCTACTTTGCATTGTAACTGCTGTTATTTGGATGCAACTAATTTATGACAATTGCTTGTAAGTGACTAAGTTCTCACTAACTTTTAATTTAGGTGAATGTTGGTGAAGAAAATTGGATTCATATTAAAGTTTACCAGCCATTACCACATGAAAAGGCGAACCCCAAGCTAACTGGTGTACAGCAAAACAAATCTGAACAGGACTCCATTGACTATTTCTAGTGTTATAAATCACATATTCATTTCATGCATATTATGCTTTATGCTTGCTTTTGCACCTTTAATTGTCTTATGGTTAAGCAAATTTTTCCTTTACATTTATAAAACAGTTAATGTTATTGTCAGTCAAAAGTGTTTAAGTTACACAACTTTTATACGTTTAGGTTTAAGCTGCTTTGCTAAACATAGCTAAGCTACTAAAAGTAAAATATATATAGGTCATAACTTTGGATTTAGACTGTGAAACCGAATCCTAGCATTATTACAAAAACGTTATGTTCATACCATATTTTGGGTAATTGCTTAAGAAATCTGGGCATATTTGTGATGAGGGAAAAGTATCTGTAACCTGAGTATGCAATTTGCAAAAGCTTGCAAAATCACCATGATCATTTCTATGAGCTTGATTATTCCATATGTGACTGAGAATGGCTGGTCCATACAAACAAATTAAACCTGTTTTTTTTTTGAAGTATTGAAACAATTGAATCATTTTAAATTTGTATTGTTTTTTTGTTTTTTGCTCTGTGAATAAGGTTTGCAATGAGACAGTTTATTGTTGTTTTTAGTACAACTTAAGGTTTTTCCAATGTTTTTCTTTATTTAAGACCTTTATTGCACTGGAAATTCATGGCATTAAAATCATTTCAAAACATTGCCTTACTGACAAAAGCAACTTGTGTATTTTTACAATTTTGTTTGCCAAACTAGAGATAAATAATTATGCAACTGTGCCTTGTTTGGAATCAATCTTTGCAAACTGATGCTTATAAAAAAGAAAAAAAAAGTCATGTTTGTTTGTGTGTTACGTATTGTGCACAATCACGTGCAACTACTGTGTGTTACAGCGACACTCTGTGGCAAAAGCGTTAGTTTTAAACGACCACTAAAGGGCCTCGTAAGCACATAACCTATGTACTGTAACTGCAACCATTTCGACGAGGGCAGGAACTTGGCCGAATGGTCCGGCGCGCCTGACCCATAGACAGACATAAAAAACCCTGATCGGGATTCGTCCCCGGGAGGTTCCTGGGGGGGGGGGAACCCCGTGAAGTGAAAAAAAAACAAAAACAAAAAAACATTTCGACGAAATATACACAAGAGCACGAACTATACCATGAAACTGATAGAATAAAAAACGACTTTTATGCGAACAGGTTGCCATATTTTCACTGTTCATTAACACAACGCAATGACAGCATCATGTAAAAGTGAACAATAATGGGGGGGGGGGTTCGAACCCCGTGAAAAAAAAAAATTTCGAATATACACAAGAGCACGACAAACGACTTCTATGCGAACAGGTTGCCATATTTTCACTATTCATTAACACAACGCAATGACAGCATCATGTAAAAGTGAACAATAATTTCCTGTCAGTTGAAAGTTTGCGGGTTCGCCTATTTGAACAGGATTTCCTACATTATTTCTATTCATTTCAATCACAACCTATGAACCTCTAGCTCTGCACTTCAATAAACCAACCGCTATATACTCGATTATTTGACATAAAAACAACTGACATTGATGTTCTTGGCGAGTACAAGATTTTATCGCACGTTTCTTCGCCCTTGAAGGCATTGATGGCTAAAGGCGTGTCCAATTTAAATGCCTTGCGCTGTGTTTGTTAAAAAGGCGGCCACGGGCCAGAGCTGTTCACGCCAACTCGACCAAACTGTTTCACTGTAGATGCTGAAAGGCAAAGTGCCGGGCTGTGATACAGGTTAAAAAAATTTACACCGTTCATTCTAGCTTTTGGCGCTATACCTAGAACTCAAGATTCGCCCAGTGAAAGCTTTCAAGGAACAGTTTAGGACAGAAAATGGTAGTTAAGTTACAGAGGTCTACAGTCGTTAAGTTTTTCTTTAGCTCAGCTGTTTCCCACTTTATTGCTTTTTTTGGGCGTTTCTACGATTTCTTTTACCAAGCGTACAAACTGAGCCAAATGCGGTAAGAGCGTTAAAAAGTGAGCAAAAATATGTAGGGCTTATAGTCGGCTGTTTTGCGGATTTACAATGGCTTTACCGACGATTTGAGCCAAAAAAGTTGAAAATGAAAGTGTCGTGTTGAATTGTACGTGCCTTTAGAACACGTCTCACTTTGCCTAAAATATTATGAAACAAATAGCCTACAGTGTGCAAATTAAAGAAATAGTTATGTTACATTTGAAATCATACGTAACTGCGCAAAAAATTGTCAACTGTAGCCTACCAACTACTACACAAATGCCTTGACATTGTTTTTGTTCATAAACTGGCTTACAATAACCAGCACGTTATGATTAATTTCATCACCACGTTTAGCCTTACATTAGGCGGTTTCCCAATCAACGACACAAGCACGTAACGAATGCATTTCCGTTTTGATGTTTCCCAAGAAAAACGTGCATTTGAGGAGAGGAATTTGTCAAACAACAGACACGTTTTTATTGAGCTTAAAACGCTGCTTACTTAAACGGGTGGCTGCCTTTTTCAGCACTTTAAGTGTTTGCATTAGTGGCTGTGTGTATTTGCTGAAGGCATCTTAAGTCGACGTGTGCGGTAAACTTGTTAGTAAGCACAAACGACAGGTGAATGTTTTCCAGCAAAGAAACCAAGTACTTTTACATTACCCGAGCCAGTAGTAACGTTAACACCAATAGAGCTTTATAAACCCTCAAGTTTGTGGTCAGGTTTTGCGCAAGGCGTGGAAAGCCACACCATCACGTTAACAGTTTACAGCCAAAACATAAGGATGCCTGAAGGGTTGAATGCCTTGTCTTAATTCTGCAAGCACAAACTGCTGATACTGTCATTAAGCTTAATTGGTTCCAGGTGCGATTAAAGGGTTGTTAAACACCTGTGTGCACTGCTTTTAAGTGCTCATCAGTTTACGACCAAACTTTTGATTGTATCAGCCATTAAACCTGTGCTGTATATAGTTTTGTCATACATAGGGTTGAAAATAGTTCAAAGTTTAGTCATAAACAACCGCTTCTACTCTGCAATTTGTAACAATTGTGGTCATTATGACGTAACACTATTCTGTGCGTGTCTGGGTCAAGTTATTTTCTGCTAAGGAATTTGGGCAACTTTCTTCAGTTAAGAAGTGGTAGCACAGATATTTGTTGTGATAACCCGTAACAAGGCAAGCCTAAAGTTACTTGTGACTGATGCTAGGTTGTAAAGAGGGAGAAATAGCCAAATTGTGCAGCAAAATCCTGTAGATAAGATTGTATTCTGGTTCTGGCATGATTTTCTACAGGGACCGCAGTTAACCAGTCGATTGTGGTTTGAAAGAGATGGATTTAGCTTTAAAAAGGAATTAAACATGCGAATGAACGGAAGAAATGTATGTTTTTAAAAAGGTTACCACTTTATGTTTATTTTCTTGGAACCTTTGAAGCAAGTCTTGTACAAAAAACTCATAACGCTATGGTTGCCAAGATATGATGTGGCTGTAGTGTGGGATTTTAGAAGTTGATTTTTTGTATTTTATTCTCATCCTAGTGACATTTAAACTGTTTCTGATTAAATCCCTTTGTTTCTGTAATTGCCTTTTTTGCGAAATGATATTTTACACTTAATTTTGTGTAGAACTTATTTTACTGTGGTTTTGCTGAAAATCCAGATAAGTTAGCAATTACAGTTGCTTGTTGGGTGTCAGTTTAGTAATCCTACATTTTGTACTAGTTCTATACACGGGTAAAGTAGGGGCAAAGCTATTGGTATCGTTACGACGGCGCCATGTATAATCTGATTAGAATCTTGTGACTGATAAACATAACCCAGGAAATCGGCAAAGTTATTCAGTTTGTCACAAGTCGCCTTGTAGTTGAACATGGGACGTAAAGTAGATGTTAGTGAATTATCACCCGAGGAACAAAAAGTCATTTTGGAAGTAATTCAAAGAGATTTTGACCTAAGAAAGAAGGAAAATGAAAGAATCGGGTAAGAGTTTTTTCGTTGTTTCTATAAAGTTGAAAATGACGACTATATGCTTGTGTACTTAAACACCAAAGCAAAATACATTTTCTACCCTCTAAAAAGACAAGGTAATAAAAAAATATTTCGTTAGAGTTAGACAACAGTTGATGCCATGTAACTTAGTCAATAAATGTTTTGTCCATTCGATTGCACATTTATAACATGCTTTCGTTTTACCGGTGTAAACTTATACTGTCTTTTTTATGTCAAAAAAGCGTACTTAGATAACGGTTTGCCCGCAGAACGAACAGTTTGTCAAAGTTAGTGCTATTGTCGGTGCTAATAAAGAGGAGGGCAGTATTAGCAAATAGCAGTTGACCCAATATCTTTATTTCACAATGTTAAATGTAATAAACAGATATATTATTATGTTCCCACTCAAAGAAGTGTTGTGCGACGGTCTGATAAGTTTACCGAATTCCTTTTACGCAAAGTTAAAGAATTATGCGTCATTGTTGTTCAACCAACGTTGTTCGTCAACGAATTGGCATCCCAGCTAGCAAAAGACAAATACCACTTAGACCACCAACTTGGAACGTAAAATTTAATGGATAAATCTCGTGTAATGTGGCTTGAGTTTTCGAATTCGTGGTTCGTGTCTTTGCCCCATTAGCACAGTAAAGCATCGCATAGTTCCACGGTAAAGGAATGTAAAATCGTCGTCTTCGCAAACAACAGTGTGAGCACACCAAGTCCCGACCCAGCCCTAAAAGCAAATTTTACCCGGGCTTTAATGTGATTGTGACGTCACAAAGACTTTAGCCCGCGATCGCCTCGCGGTGTTCGAGATTTATGTCTTTTCAGGAGAAAGGTGAACTTTTAAAAGCGCTGTAACGAAACATTTTTAGCCGTTTCGGCGCACAGTAGTACATTTTTCCACTATGCTTATTTGCTGTCCTACAACGAATTGTTTGAGGTGCAGAGCTGAAAATAGACACAACGTATTTCCGTGTGTTTGTGGTGTTAACGCCTCAGCGCATCTTAAACCGTTGGGTGGTTGAATTTGTTTCAACATGCTACAGAACGACAAAAGGCTAGCTGTTCTGTGTGGAATGCCTTTTTTAATAAATTTCAACTGCGTGTTTGTGTCATTGATTATAAATGCAATTTTAAACGATTTTTACCATGTCCAAACACAGCCAGCAATAATTCAATACCTAAACCCTCACCTACATTTGTTACATTTGCTGTACTTACGAACTAGGATTTGCAAAAAAAGGTAATTTTATTAGCCATAACGATGTTTTAGCCCGGAAAGACTCCTGTCATGGTTTCGAATTCCACCGCAGGCTAGATATTTCTGATTCGGTATAACGCCTTCATATAGGCCTGACGTGCCATAACGATGTTTTTCGACCTATTTTGAGCGGATTGATAGAATGCACTGCGTTTTTGTGGGCTGACTCGATTCAAAATTTTATACATTTGTCACTGACGCTTAATTTACGACATTTCCTGTTTTGGTTCAGAAAACTGAATCAGGAGATTGACGTTAAACATCACATAGACCCGGAAAAACAGGGGGGGGGGGATTGAACCTAACCATAACTCGGTTCTTGCAACTTTATCCAGATCTTTTTAAACAAGTAGGCATTGAAAAAAAAATGCTGGTTACTTTTTTTCTTCACACTGTTGCCATTGTGATGTGGCATATTTTTCGGACCCTATCTAAAACACCACCAAATTAATTTCAATTCCATATTAAACTAAACGTTTTACCCAAACTCACGTTTCGAAAATCGTACTGACTGTGTTTAAAGCAATCAACAGTTGCATTTTTTCATTAAGATGTTCGTATATATGATTACGCATACACCACAACACTTCATTTCATTGCAGGTTGAATGTACGGTTTGCAAGTCTTACTTTTGCAAGAACAAAAGCACTTGCGGAGTTTGCGACAAAGGGGGGGGGGGTGACTCGATTAAAAAGTTTATACATTTGTCACTGACGCTTAATTTACGACATTTCCTGTTTTTGTTCAGAAAGCTGAATCAGGAGATTGACGTTAAACATCACATAGACCCGGAAAAACAGGCTGTCCCCGAAACAGTTTGTGTCATCTGCGGAAGTTCGTTTATTTGGCTTTTCAACCCAAAGGTAAATCATATGAAAAGGAATTTAGACCTCTTTCTGCTTGATAAAAAGTTGTTTGGTATAGACCCAAAATTAAGGCTCCAACTTAAGCTAAAACTTGAATCTAACCATAATCCGGTTCTGGCCACTTTATCCAGATCGATTTAAACAAGGATATGTTTTTTTCTTCACATTGTTGCCATTTTTGTATGCCCTATTTTCCGGACACTAGCTAAAACACTACCTCGTCAATTCCAATTGCATAATCTAGGCATTGTTAACGTTATTGTGTTTAAATTCACACCTCTTTTATCTCAGTTTTATCTTTATCTCATTGCAGGTTGAATGTACGGTTTGTAAGTCTTACTTTTGCAAGAACAAAAGCACTTGCGGAGTTTGCGACAAACTGGTTGAGGGCTACGCCTGCTTGCTCTGCCACAAGCAAAAGTAAGTGATTGTGACGTCATATAGTTCATTTGTAATTGAGAACGCATGCATTGTCTTGCAGGGATGTTGAATGGAAATCGCTGGACTGGTTTTATGCACGACTTAGAAACAAGTTTAGAAGGCACGGAGGGGCAAAGATTGTTCGCGAGTTTTACAAGACAAAGAAAGGAGGTAATACATCTTATCTTAACCAATTAGTGATGAATTTTTTTGCAAGAATGATTGCTAGTTCTAAATGTCATGCTTTCGGCCTCTGACAAATGTTTTCAACATGCGAAAATGTTCAGTTTTAGCCGCTTAGATCGTTAGTAACTCATTTAACAGCAAAATATTTTTCCGAAAATATCGAACGCAAGTCACATATGGTGCTTATCAAAATCACATAACCATTAGTATTGAATTACATGAATCTCGTTTCGGCTGAAGCCAATTGAATTACACAGCACGCTAATATCTAATATGCCCGAATTTCCAGGTGACACCCCGCCACCGAAACCACCTCGTCTCCATGACAACGATGATGTCAGAACCGAAGGTGAAGTATTTAAGTTTTACATTGAAAGAAAATAATTACTATGAATTAAAAGTCAGCTATCGACTTTTACGGTAAAATATCCCATACTTTGTGCAATGTTAAAATACAAATAAACTGTTTGCTGGCAGACATAACATGAAATGTAAATTAAAAACATTATAGCTATTCTGGCAAATGTGTTTTGCGTAGCGGAATTTTGACGTCATGTTTGTGTTGCCTTTGACAGGGTTTGTAACCTTGAAATGCCCTCTAGCACAGTTTAATATGCAATAGTTGCTACAACGAACTATACCCAACTACTTTCATGCAACAAGTGCAAATGCTGTCACAACATTATACATACCTCAAGCAACCTTGTTTTGTTTTTGTTAAATTAAAATATGTTGGTATTTTGCAGAAATCCGAATTTCCTTAACACGGGACTTGGATACCATTGTAAGTACTTGTAATTTTCCACATGATATAACATTATATACGGTGTACTGTATTGGTTCCCATTATTAGTTAAGGCAATATTCGTTGGCAATCGTGCAGTAGAATTTGACCGGTTTTTAAGAGATATGGTACCAGTCGCCCAAAAGCCAATTTTTACAATTTTTTAAATAAGAAGCATTTTGTATATTTTCACCAATAAAAATAACTTGGTGTATTATGTAATTAAGTTGGTACTGTACTAGTTAAAAAGTTGACCTACAGCCAGTCTAAAACCTGTTGTATACAATTTTTTGAAGTTGTCCAACTTTCAAAGCTGGTAACGGATTAATTATGTCTGTCACATTGCAGCATGATGTTGGTAATTATCGGTATGTTGGAAGTCCGCTTGTTGAACTTTTGCACACTCAGCAAATTCGTTTTACTCATGAGGTTGTTTTGATTGACAGGATGAAGTTGATGACGTGTTACAGGAAGAATCGAAACATTCAAAAGTTCAAACTACAGGTAACATGCTGTTGTAAATATACATACATTACAGGCAAAATCACATGACGGTTCAAAGGGGCAAATATATGGCAAAACATTCAATCCGAAAGTTTTTGGTGTAGGTCATGAAAAAAACGCCTGAATCGCTATTTTTTCAAGTAAATATGTTTACAATTGGAACATATTTTTCTCGAATTTGCGTTGAATTATCGCATTTGTTAAATAAGCTCTTTCATGTTTTTGCTCTGAATTTGTAAGCTTTAATTGGTCTTAGCGGTTTCCGTACAGCCATGGTTGGTGAACATTTGTTAATTTTTTTTCTGTCACTTTTGCACAAAATGCTGCGTTTTTTGTCAGAGACAGACTCAGCTGACCAACATCACGTGATCATCGACCAATCACAGATGAGGAAGGAAATCGAAGACGTCATCGCTTCAACGATTCTACCCAAGTTTGAAGAATGTGAGTTCAATCAAAAGCTTGTTGCTGTCGTTACCTAAAAACTTTGGTCTTTTTATTTGATTGGACCAGTTGTTCTTGATCTGTTGGTATTCAGCCCCACAGGGACAAACAGTTTTCAGGAGATAATTGCAGTTTTTTAGTTCCGTGGACTAATTTTTTTGTTATTTCTGTGTTTTTGTTGAAATACAGTAAACTTTGATTAATCCGGACCCGTTTGGACCAAAACATTTGTCCGAATTAGGCGAAGATCCGGATTAACCGAGGCTTACTGTACTGTGCCAGAGGTAGCCCGTACACAATTTCCCCTCTAACTGTTTGCGTTCATTTTAGCATATTTTCTAACCACAAAAGTTCAAAAGGTGATCTCAGTTCTCACAAGGCTAAGTTACGAAAGGTTGAAATCCTTTCTGTTCGCTAACTTCCCCTCTCTGAGGTGTCTGTGGCGTATTTTGCATTCCTCTCGCGCAAAGTTCATGGTGCGTGAAATAAGGGAAACGCCCCGAGCGTCTTACCCAGCATTCTGACGTATAGTGGGTTTAGGTCTGGGTCAACGAGTTTCAAAAATAAACCCAAGCAGCCCCAGAAATTTATGCGCAGTACATTTGTCGTACCCTACCATCTTAAATATAATACGTTTTTCACCCCAAACTTTGTGCCTTACTAGCTGGATAAACGGGTTCGCCAAGCGCTCAAATACTAATGGTTATGAAACAGGTTTGGGGCAAAGAAAAATAAATACAGTAAGCCTTGGTTAAACGGATTAATCCGGAGCTTTGCCTAATTTAGACAAACCTCGAGGTACCGACGATTTGTAATGTGCTAAGGCTTGAACTGATCGACATCGGTTAATGCGGATCTGCGCCTAATCCGGACAACTTTTTTGATCCAAACGGGTCCGAATTAACCGAAGTTTGCTGTAATCGAAAAGCTAGAAGCATGAGTTGGGTTTCGATTTTAACAGTTAAGCATCGTTGTATGGCAGAAAATGTGGCATAGTTCAGGTTAACCAAACGTCGTCTGGTTACTGTTATTTTATCTCGCGATATGCTTCACCACCAACATACAGAATTCCCGCATAGCTATTTAAAGCGCACTTTCGGTCGACGGGGGCTTTTTGCTTGGCTCTGTGTAGCACGTTTTATCTGCAAGTTATTCCCTAAGTCAAAACGCGCGAGCAAGTGCGTCGCTTTCTAACTGTTTCGTCCTAGACTTAACATGCGAACGACCATACTCTACGACTCAACGACTCAACGAATCGTATTGAGACCCACTTTTGGGTCGTGACACAGGGATTAAGAAGCACTTTTAATACAGTAATACACTGTATTTTGATATACTTTGGCACTTCATTAAATAAAACTATTCCAAACAAATGTGAAGTATTGAGAAGAAAAGCAATACATGCTATTGTGTGAACTGCAAAGTCAGGCAAATTGATAAAAAAAATTGACGCTAATTTTTCAATATTAATCCTGTGATTCTCAACATTTTTGGGGTTGGTCCACAGGACGTCCAATACATTTCGTGATGATCTGTTTAGTGATAATGTTAACTGTCGACTATTTTCACTTCTCAAAATTTGTTTTTTTAGGATATTTATTTTTGCCCAAAATACTTGTTTTGGATGCTAACTTCCTAAAAAAATAGAATGGTTCACAATGGTTTCAAATAGGCTGGTGGTCCATGGCCTGAAACGAGTTGAGAACCACCAATTTATGTGAACATCAGAAATGACCAACAAACTATATACTACTTTTACATTTTCCTTGTAACATTTCCATTTTGCTTTCAGTAAAAGCCACCCAGGCACGTGATCAAAGGGAGCCTCCTGATTCGTCGAAACTTGCTCAAGAAATAATCGAGCGTCTCCTGGACACGGTGAGTGAATATGATTGGTTGTTTTAGTCACGTGATAATTTGGAACTATAATGACGTCACAATGTACGTGATATACACAGATGAGCGTAAAAATTCAAGATGCATTGGGAAATATGTTGGTGAGAAAATTAACTCAGTCATAACACCAAGCGTTTTGCTATTAACCCACGCTAACTTTTGTGTCTTTTTTAAATTGAACATGGTATTTGCAAAAGCATTCAGCCATTACAATAATAAGTAAGCTACAGGCAGTGCACCCTTTTTCGACCTATAAGGTCTCATCGGTGCAGCTGGTGACGAGAGATCGGCCGTATTGGCAATGTAGCCATCTAACGGGTCTTCAGTTTTCTTGGAGTAACATGCTGAAAACCTATGCCACGACTAAATCTGTTCAATGGCCTGGTCATAACAGTGTGCACTGTCTTCATAATTGAGCATTTGCCTGTAAATTTCGGTGCTGAGAACTGCGGTTTTAAACTCTGGCGACGGGATATTCAAGTCATTTTTTGGAGTGAAGTTTAAATACAATTTTATGTGCGTATATTGCTACATACGCTAACTACTTTCGAAAAATATAGCGTTTTTATTGTACCCTTTTTATGACACAATTAATATCGCTTGGGTTCTGCTTTATCGCTTTCCACACTGACCGCATGAGGCAGCAGTAAGTTATCACATATTTCACACGCGTTTTTGTTTACTTATTTATTCTGCATGCCACTATTCTTGCATGTATTCCTGCGCTTGCAGTCTTCTAACGGGAATCAATACTTTGACGATGAAACTGACGACAACGCCCTCATGCGGAGATACTTGCGAGACCACAAACAAAGCATTCTAAGGGCTGTTCTTATCAAAGTTGGAGAACAGGTTCAAAAATGCTGCATGAGCTTTTACTTAATGCTACTCCATATTTGTTTCCAACTTTTAACCTTAACCCTTTAACGAGAAGTATGCCCGAATGGTTTGGGGCGCTTAACTTACAGGCAGATAGAAAACCTGGCCGTGGTGCGTAATTGGGAGCGTTCTGGGTTCGAATCCCGTGAACAAAGCCTTAAAGAAAAAAGAAAAAAAAAGGGGGGGGGGGGGGGGGGGGGGGGGGGGGGGGGGGGGGGGGGGGGGGGGGGGGGGGGGGGGGGGGGGGGGGGGGGGGGGCGTTTTAAAACCGGTAATAGTTTGGTTTGAACGCCGAATACTGTCACTTATAATATACCTTGATACTTATAATAAATGCTTATTTTCATCTGAAAAACTATATACTGTTGGAAATAGTTCCTTTTTAAATCTTGCTTAATGTTTAATAAACAGTACAACGGCCCAAATAGACGGAAAAGGCGACATGCTTTATTATTCAAACGTTTCGGCAAATGCTCGTGCCATTATCGGTGATATAAAGGGGCCACATCTTGCTATGTATTGTTTGAAATGCTTTTAGGGCTGTTTTGTTTTATTTTATCCCCGATGTGAACAAATATTTTTCACAGGATGCGCCGCCTAGCGGAATTATGACAAACAGTCGATCTCCACTAAGAGACGCCGAAACCATGACAGACGCTTCAGATAGCGAATCGATTCAGTCTGGTACGTATTTCACCGATCACGTGATGGATAGCACACGGAAGTATTAACGAATTTTCACGCTCAGGTTGTTTAAGATGCAGCAATTTTGTGCAAGTGTTAGTAGGTGTGAACGATATAAGATCTGAAAGTCATAGGTTCGAACCCCAGCGTGTTGGGATGTAGTATGTGTGGTGTTGTAGAATATGAGCGTCTTTGTTCATGTCGGAATAATTGAGAGTTTAGCAAAGTTTGCTTCACATTACAAGTTTTTAGATGTAGTGGATTACAAATGTTTGCCTTTCGAAGGTTAATGCTTGTGACATAAAACTTGTAATGAGGCAGATGTAAGAATTGCATCACAAAAAAAACGTATTTTTAAAGTTCTGAAATTCTGCAGTAAAAATGAATGGAATTGTGGCATAAAGAACGTTTTTTATAAAATGATGTCAAAAAGTAGTATGCATCTCCGTATGCTGCGAGAAATGATTTAGTTTGTGCCAAAAAGGTGTCCATTATGAGGTTTTTTAGAAGTTTTTTTTGCTGACAAAGCCTATTTCAACCGGGAGAAACGTCTCTCAGCCGAGAGAGAAATATTTCTCGTGCCATACTCACTTTGTATTTGTGGTGTCCATGGCCGAGTAAAGTAAACTGTCAAAACACAGGCCATTGGCAAATCACCAATACATAGTAGTTGCAAAATAGTGGAATTTCTCCAGCGGTAATTTCTCCAGCGGTTTCCCAAAATTTGAAATGTGGCTATTTTTTGGTATTTAAATGAAACAGTTGCGGTCTCTTAAAACTACTTAGCGGTCACCCAAACCAAACCTTAAAAAAACTGGGTATAACGCCTTTAATAGGCTGGGCGCATTATGATTGCAGCAGCATTTTGCAGGTACTGCTAATTTCTCTGTGATAGCGCTACTGTCCGTTGACATACCTGTGGTTGAAAAGAGCTTGGACAAAGTTGTTTCAATTTTGGTCAGAAATGCGTCAGTGCACGGTGTTTGTACTTTGGACGGGAAAATTGTGACTGACTAATGAACTTCGTGTGAAATAAGGGAAAGTCCCACACATTGTGACTCATAAACGCTACAAACCAAACTGGCTGATAGCTAGCAAATGTATTTGTAAGTTCTACAGAAAATTAAAACGCTCAAGACCTTTTTACTTACCGTAATTCGTCTATATAGTGCGTTTAATAAGAAAAAAAGTTGATGTCGGCTCAGTGTTACAGCATCAATGTACAAACATCAAGAAAAAATAAACAGTTTGCAGCAATAAGTGTTTGTTTTTGAAGAACAGTTGGAAATTATAGCAAGAAAATATTTACTTGCTTGGTGAATAATATGTTTGTAAGAACGACAGATTAAATTTTAGGCGGTTTTGGCAATTCGTCTATGTATGTGAAATTTATGCCATTATTCTAATGAAGGCGTCGCGTATTGAAAACATCGACTAATTATAATAAAACTGCTGGATGAGCAATATTAGTTTATATATTATGCCTGGCAGCAATAGCTATTTTATACATCTATATATTGTTTGAGTAAACCGTTGCTGCCGGGCATAACGAATCAACAAGCTCATCCAGCAGTTTTTATTATAATATGCCGACGTTTCGATGTCCCATACGAGACACCTTCATCAAGGTAATGACATAAATTGAAAACACAAAGTTGTTATAAAGCAACAAGGGCGGTAAGTAAAAAAACTACAAACAAAACGTGGTCTATATATTGTTTGTCCAACAGAAAGTTATAAGGATTTAACATATAAGGGTTTTAAATTATTATTTCAGTCGATTAAAGTGTATGCAATAGCTTATCATCCTGTTGTAGTTTTTTCTATGTTCAGTACTTATGAATTCATCGTACAAAAAGCAAAAATCCGTCACTTCTAACTATGCGAGATCGTGTTTGGCTGATTTTCTACTCGATGATCTGCGCTCTCACAGTTTCTTCCATAAAGGTTCTTTGCGATCTCGGTCCAGTGTGAAAACTCCGCTGTCAGAGAGAATGCGAAATCTAAGTCCTGAATCACTTCGAAATCTTCTCAACACAAACCAGGTAAGCGACAGTGCATACTGTTTTCGGCATTTAAAAGGACAGTCAGAAAAATATTTTGATACAGTGTTTCTGCAAAAAATTGACTTACGCTAATGTTAAGATTTAAATGTTAAATTTTAGTAACTATTTTTTAAAGGTTTGTAAAGTAATTTTAAAACAAGTGTCATCACTAAAGCGTTTTTTGTACCGGTCTTGTTTTAAACGACATTTGCAACCTTTTTTACTTCCTGTCATGACTTTTACTTAAATTTAACAAATCATGTCTGGTTATTTGTTTCAGCTTTCAAAGGGGGGGGGGGGCAAAACAAGTTTCATCGCTCAAGCGTTTTTTGTACCGCTATTGTGATAAACGACAGTTGCAACTTTTTTTCTTCCTGTCATGACTTTTACTTAAATTTAACAAAGCATATCTGGTTATTTGTTTCAGCTTTCAAAGGACGACCATCGTACTGTTGTGCAGGGAACAGTTTTGAAGAAAGACCAAATGATAGCGAGAGCAGAAGTCGATTCGGCAATCGCTCAAATCATGGGTCAGTTAATTGCAACTTAGATCACAATAGGGGGGGGGGTCAAATGATTGCAAGAGCAGAAGTCGATTCAGCAATCGCTCAAATCATGGGTCAGTTAATTGCAACTTAGATCACAATAAATCCGTTTAATCGAAAATTTTGGTCACAATCAGAGTTGTAAGCGAAACCAGAGTTCAGATTGTTTTCTGATAAAGCCTGTATTCTGCTGAAACAGATTTAGCAAGGTGAAATTGCGACACAAATGTGGCCGATTTTACGCTAGAAATGTCATGTAAAATCGCAATTCTTTGATATTTGAAATGAACCATTTAAAGCAGGGGTTCCCAACGTCCGGTACGCGTACCACTAGTGGTACGCAAAGGTTTTTCATGTGGTACGCGAGTAGCTCTCGTGTTTTTCACAACAACCTGGATTCACATCTTTATCATATATTTATGGGGGGGGGGCACTAGTGGTACGCAAAGGTTTTTCATGTGGTACGCGAGTAGCTTTCGTGTTTTTCACAACAACCTGGATTCACATCTTTATCATATATTTATCTGGTTTTGTTGACCAATTGGTGGACAGTAAACAAAAAAATTCAATTGAGTTGTGGTGCTTTAGTGTTACTTTAGTAGGCCAAAATTATTCTTCGGAATAAAGATTCAATCAAATTAGTTGTTCTGCAAGAAGTGGTACGCGTGGCAGTAAAGAGCGGGGGGGGGGAAGTAGGCCAATACTATTCTTCGGAATAAAGATTCGATGAAATTCGTTGTTCTGCAAGAAGTGGTACGCGTGGCAGTAAAGAGCGTCCAAGTGGTACGAGATCGCAAAAAGGTTGGGAACCCCTCATTTAAAGGCTTGAAAAAGTGATTTTTTTGTCTATCCATTTTCTAAAGATTAATTGCCCAACTGCAAAATACCGTGTCTTCAACAAAATAATCACAAACAACAACAATTACATTGTAGATCAAGATGAGGTTGATCAACCACTAGAATTCAGCACAGAGATTAAATTCACAGCGGTTGGTGTCGATCAGCAGTCGTTCGGGAGAAAATCTTCCCATAGCGGGGGGGGGGGGGGGGGGGGGGGGGGGGGGGGGGGGGGGGGGGGGGGGGGGGGGGGGGGGGGGGGGGGGGGGGGGGGGGGGGGGGGGGGGGGGGGGGGCCGGGAAAAGAAGCGAAACAAAATGGATTTTTTAAGGTTTAAAAACAGTCAATGTGAGAGTATTTTAAAACAAATCATAGTACGCCAGGCCCATTGAAGGCACCATACCGAATCAGCCGGTCACCAAGCATTCCCATATGGCAAGGCAAAAAAATCTAGCCTGCGGTGGGATACGACGGAGTCTTTCCGGGACTCGCGCTCTACCAACTGAACTGCGCTCAGCGGTGACCCCGACAAAAGTCGAATCACAAGCGCAGTTGCCTGCCTTGTATGCTGCACATGTCAGTTTCGTAAATCGCCAGTTCTAATCAGCTAACATGGACATACATTCAACAGCCGGTCACCAAGCATTCCAACATGTAGCAAAGCGCAGGCAAAAAAATCTAGCCTGCGGTGGGATTCGAACCCACGGCAAATCACTTTCTGTCAACAACAGCGATTGCTATAAGGTCTGCAGTAGAATGTATTTACTATGTACAACTCTTTGGCAGTTATAAAGCTTTATTTTTAGTCTGGAGTATATCGTTTGTAATCCTACTTTCATACCAATTACCCAGACATCGTCGAAACCTTCCTATTTTCCCACCACCGACGCCCCATCTGCATACGACCTTTCTGCGTCACAATCAGACTCTGATGACATCAAAATCGAAGAAGTGGTGCAGCCAGTCAAAGTGACGTAAGCAAACCTTTGAAATTTTATATTTTTTTTATCAAAACGCTAGTTACGACCTGTTTCGTCACAATTACTATATTGTGACGTCATAATTTGTTTTAGGAAAGAGTTCAGCGAAATTTCAGCGCGAAGTCTGGGCGAGGAACAACGCGAAATCGCCGAACCAGAACCGGTTGTGACGAAACAACGATCAGTTTGTGACGTAGTTGATGATGACATCTTGCAGGAATTGAACCAGGAGTTGGTTGTGGAAAAAACTTACAAAGCTGTGAGTTTAAAAAGTCTTTTTGCTTCGGCTAAAAGCGTTTTTAATACGCTATGTTATAAAAGAGAATTGTATATGATTCTGTTTGATCGCAAATTTCGTTTAATTGCATACTGCATGCAAAACGTTAAGTCAGTGGTTCCCAACCGGGGAGAAATTCTTACCAAGGGAGGATTTTTAAAACTTGAGGGGAGGAATTTAATTTCATTTGCATATGCGGTCTGTTAAATAGACGCACTTCAGCCCTGGAAATATAACCTGTAAATTGACAAAACACCCAATTTTAAATAATCTTTGTGGGGGGGGGGCAAAACTTGAGGGGAGGAATTTATTTTCATTTGCATATGCGGTCTGTTAAATAGACGCACTTCAGCCCTGGGAATATAACCTGTAAATTGACAAAACACCCAATTTTAAATAATCTTTGTATGGTTTTGCATCTACTATGTAGTATAATATGGAGGAATGAAAATGTTTTGATTTGTTAAGTGTAAAATTCGTCGATAAAAGTTGGAAACCACTGCTTTAAGCTATTGTAAGTTAAAAAGCGTTTATTTTTATGCCTACAACCGTTTATACAAGCAAGTCACCTATCTTCAGTTGTTTATTTCATTTACCCAGGAATCCCTATTACTTCCTCCGATCGAAGAAGAAGCCATTGTTCCACAGTCACGTGATGTCAAGGTCCTGTACCAGTCGGTGCTTCCCCTTACGTCAGCGGTTGCTGCTTTCCAGACGTTGTCGAAACGACCTAGCGACGATTCCGCTTATCAGTCGGATGTTTCGGTGCAGAGCTGGCAAGGGGGAGTGGGAGAAGGAGCAAGAGGGAGAAGGATAAATGGAGGAGAGGAGTCAGACACGTTTTCAAGCAACTCTTCATTAGACGGAAGTCAACGCATTTCACCCAAGAAGCGGTTGGTTATGAAATTTCTTTTTTTTTCGTTCTGTGTAAAAGACTGGTTCGAGAATAATTACATAATCATGCGATTTAATGAATTTTGCAACAGTATTTTTCATCAGGCATTTGAGAGAAGCATTCCGTTGTTAAACTTTTAAATAAAAAATTCGTTTTAGCATAAGAATATGTATTGTGCTGTCGGGGGGGGGGGGAGAAGCATTCCGACGTTAAACTTTTTAAATAAAAAATTCGTTTTAGCATAAGAATATGTATTGTGCTGTCGTTATTAGTTGATGTAAAACACAAAACTTGGACTTGATTTTGAATCATCCCTTAACTTACTGTGGTCAATGGAGTATTAATAAGTTTACTTTTTCCAAATACTTAACCAATAAGTGTGCGCCAAATACTTTGAGAGCCACAAACCTGTTTTGCGCTGTGGGACCTAAGAGTCTAAGGGTTTTCGTTAAGCTATACAATATCACAATTCAATCATACACGAACCGCTTCTCATACGGGTTCAGGTTCGGTTCGGGTTCACTTGGTTTTGTTTATAAGGGTTCGGGGGGGGGGGTTTTTCAAGCAACTCTTCATTGGACGGGAGCCAACGAATTTCACCCAAGAAGCGGTTGGTTGTGAACTTTCTTTTTTTCGTTCTGTAAGACTGGGTTGATAGTTAATTAGAATAGTTAATTAGTTAATTAGATAATCATGCGATTTAATGAATTTNAACACGAAATATGGGACACATGGTGTAAAGCCGAAACAAAAGATGAATATTGGGGCATAATTCAATCAGTTTTACGCGCTAAGCCTGTGTAGCTCACTGGCGCACAGTGAGTCCCGCAAAGGCTCTTGTCGTGGGTTCGAATCCCACCACAGGGTAGATTTTTTTAGTCAGTGCTTTGCTATATGGTGGTGAATGCTTGGTGACCGGCTGATTCGGTATGGCGCCTTCAATGGGTCTGGCGTGTTATGTTCAATTTCATGTTTTAAAGCTAATGATTCCTGACTTATGTTTTTCAGTTCGACGATTCTCGTTCCCGAAAGAGACGTAACCCGATCCGCGTCACCGACGCCTGCGCCGAGGCTAAAATCTAATCACGTGATTCTCACAGAAAACAAGGCGTTCGACCAAGCACTCTCGGACGCTATCGAGCGGCAGGACGAACACAAAGACGAGAGTCTCGAAATTGAGGTAAATTAACTACCTCGGTAAGGGTGTTTTTAAATTACTAGGGATTTAAAACCAGAATAATACAGTGCCCCCCCCCCTCTGGCGGGTTATGTTCAATTTCATGTTTTAAAGCTAATGATTCCTGACTTATGTTTTTCAGTTCGACGATTCTCGTTCCCGAAAGAGACGTAACCCGATCCGCGTCACCGACGCCTGCGCCGAGGCTAAAATCTAATCACGTGATTCTCACAGAAAACAAGGCGTTCGACCAAGCACTCTCGGACGCTATCGAGCGGCAGGACGAACACAAAGACGAGAGTCTCGAAATTGAGGTAAATTGACTACCTCAGTAAGGGTGTTTTTAAATTACTAGGGATTTAACACCAGAATAATCCAGTTTTAGGTTATTGGAAGCTATAATGGACCTAGTGGTGTGAGGCGCTTGGTTAAGGCAGCAGTCATTTTTTTTTCGATGGCGTGGGTTCGAATCCCACCCCTGTCAATTCTTTCCCCTTGCTAAACGCTATAATGGATCTTATGTCCATAGATTTAAGTTGATGAACTAAAACTTTGGCAATGGATTTACTTTAAGAAAACTATCAGCCAACTATCCCTGAGTTTTGAAGGTGTATGTTTCGCTTTATTACCATAATATTAGTATCTTTCAAAAACAACTTCTATTTATGAATTCAGCAGATAAACGAAGAAGAATTCGAAAATAGGATTCAGTCACCAGGATCGGAGGTAACAAAAAAATGAAAATTATAAAAAATTACATCAGAAAAAAATGTTTGTTATTTTCAGAAGCGGGTTCGATTTGCTTCGGAAAATAACCAAGTTTTTCAAGGAGATGACCTAACGGCCACTGATTCGTCAACGACGGAAAATGATTATGACATCATCATAGCGGAACAGAAACGAACAGCGGCTGATGAGTCAGCGGAAATAAAACATGCAGAGGTGACTCAGCGTATTCTGTACCAAATTGCAATTTTAAACTATATCCTAAAACAGAGTTCTAATTGGGCCTGAAATTGGGGCAAAACCCAAAGTTTGTTTTTTTAAACTCAAGCCCAAACCCGAACCCTGAAAGGCATTTTACTTAGTTTGCCTATTACATAATAGCTAAAGTTTTTAATTACTTTGCAAAGCAGTTAGTGTACAGTCCTAACATGATTTGTCTACGAAAAATGCCAGCCAAGAAGTCAATATAAAGCTATACTGGATCAAAATCAGGTCTTATTTTGCAGGAACTGAGTGATTCCGATTCGATGTCGGGAAATGAAAGTGAAACTTCGAGCTCAAGCAGCGGAAGCTCATTGGACGATAAACCGACCAATCAAATCACTTCGTCGTGGACCAATCAGGAGGAAGCTGACGGAAGGGAAGAAAAATATATAAGTACTGACAATGAAGAAGATATGCAGGTGAAATATTAAAATACCTCGGTTGATCCGGACCAGTTTGGCCCAAAAAACTTGCCCCCCCCCCACTGACAATGAAGAAGATATGCAGGTGAAATATTAAAATACCTCGGTTAATCCGGACCAGTTTGGTACAAAAACTTTTCCAAATTAGGTGAAGATCCAGATTAATCGACGTCGATTAGGTTAAGACTTACCACATTACTAATCATTTGTACCTTTATTTTGCTTTTTAAAGTGAGATTTTCTTCGTTTTTTTGGTATAGGTTTTCGTAATTTTTTCAAAAAAAATTGAGGAATAGTTTATTAACGTTAAAGTTGCCTTATCTTACTCGGACAAATAAGTTATTGAACGATTTGGCATATTACTTTTTCCAATTGTCAATAAAATGTGTTTATGTCGACCTAATAAGCTTTAAAATGACAAAAATCTTTTTATCGTTCAAATATAAGCTTTATTAGAACGGTTATTCAAAC
Organism: Phallusia mammillata; assembly: GCA_003260075.1. Classification (NCBI taxonomy): domain Eukaryota; kingdom Metazoa; phylum Chordata; class Ascidiacea; order Phlebobranchia; family Ascidiidae; genus Phallusia; species Phallusia mammillata. The sequence continues at coordinate 70,851 of QLIY01000667.1, forward strand.
TTGTTTGTTTTGTTATTGTTGATCTACTATACAGTTGACTTGTGGAATACAGCACAGGTTAACAATCACGATTGTTATCCTGTTATGTTATGAAATAGCCATGATAGTGTAAAGCAAAATCCGTTTTAGATCCTTTCTAACATCGTAGTTTAAACTTTTTGCTGATGAACAAACCAACTAAATCTATATTTGCTTGAAGTAAAAGTACTATATATATCCGAGTTAGCGATTTAACATTGATCTTTTAATATTCCGAGATCGATCAGTTTCATGCAAAAGCCCCCTTATAACCATTTGCATTCATTGACCGCACATTGAGAGCAGTAAAGCTGACGTCAGATTATATCTTGTCAGGCAGATTGCATACAGTAACGTCAGATATAATTTCAGATTCATAAAAATCAGGGTTATCCTTCTAACGATACACAAATACCTTGCAGTTCAATAGAGCAACGCCCCTTAGCATGTTATCACTGTTTATTCTATACACTAACACAACATGAAAACATAACAGTTTATATTTACACGATATTCGACATAGAATATCTCGCTTTAGCGCTAGAATTCGGTCAAAACGACAGACAACATTAACATGTCATATTCATTGGCAAATAGTTTAAACTTGATTTTGTCGCAGTTAGAGTATCATGGCCGTGTTAAGCTTGTTTAGCGATCATGCTCAAGCCCCCCCCCCCGCTTTAGCGCTAGAATTCGGTCAAAACGACAGACAACATTAACATGTTATATTCATTGGAAAATAGTTTGAACTTGATTTTGTCGCAGTTAGAGTATCATGGCTGTGTTAAGCTTGTTTAGCGATCATGCTCAAAGAATTTGTAGAGCTTTCATAGGCCGGTATAACTTGTATAACGTGGATGTTACTTGTTTTACTTAGACAGACTGTTTACACACTAGTTACTTCGTCGTGTCGTAATTAAGATCGGTTTCACTTGTAAGGGCCCTTGCTTGTAAAGATTCAGAGGTTCTATGTTTTGATGCAAAGGTATTAAGTCGCTAAAGCTGATGCTAGAAAGAAAATGTCAGTTTTTTACAGAATACGGTAGATTTAAACTATGTGAAATCACAGTACACCAGCAGGCCTATTAGAAGTGTTGTGCTAAATAAAGCCGGTCTGGTCTCTCAAGCATTCCCACATGACATATGCTATCCCCCCCCCCGTTTTTTACAGAATACGGTAGATTTAAACTATGTGAAATCACAGTACATCAGCAGGCCTATTAGAAGTGTTGTACTAAATCAAGCTGATCTGGTCTTTCAAGCATTCCCACATGACATATGCTAGAACAATTGAGTTTGAACTAATGCAGTTACTTCAGTATTATAAAATAAATTTATATAGATGTTTGTTTTTGTTTAAAAAATGTTTTTTTTTATCACTTTTGCACTTGTAAATAGGGAAACTATGTTTTTGCTGCTTGAAAATGTTAAATTTCGGGCAAAAATTAAATAAACAAGTAAAATAGGCGGTAAATTATCTGGTCTTATGGCAATGTCTGTTGGAGAGCAAAAGCGCTGTTATATTGTCCACTGTTTGTGCCCCAACGCTGTTAAAACTGGAAACAAGACAAACATTTTAAAGTCTCCGGATATTTTACCGGTTTGTTTTATAGCAGAATGTTGATGTATCTCAGAAGTTACCAAATATGTTTTTGTATCTGACCGAATGCTTTACCATATTTACTGTATGATGGCGAGCGATTGTTTTCCTCTTATGAAAACGCGACAGACAGTAATATATTTAAAGTACGTAGGCGTAAAAAGCGACATACTTTTATGTTCAAACGTTTCGGCAAATGCTTATGCCCTCATCAGTGATATGAGGAGCCACATCAGTTACACTCGTTTATACACTTTAATAAAATGCTGTTTAAAACTGAAACATCAAATGGCAAAGTAGAGAAATTGTTCTTCTTATAGGTTTCATAAAGTTTTTACAAACCTAAGTGTTTCTGCGCAGGTCAAGTCTATTGACGGAATTATCGCACATTTAAAGAGCGCTGGATTATCCGGAGAAAAATGTCGGGTTTACAGATCATCGCTTCATATTTCCCCAGTATCTGCTCCCCAAGTTGTGGTAGGTGGAAATTTTTTGTTTCAATTAACCTAAAGTTTATTTAACACCACGTTGCCCGAAACGCCTTTCATGTAACATGTTAAGCATACGCTACAGACAGTGCACACAGCTCATCATTTATGGCTTCGTGCCTTTACAATGTTAGCTTAAGTATAGTAAACGTTTTCGGCCTCTTTAGATGGTTAACTTTTTGCGCGTCGATTCAATATTAAGTTAGCTGCAGACAGTACATACTGTTTCGACTTGTGGAACTATAATCCATAACTGTATAAAGCAATGATCAAATAAGTACTTGCGTGTTTTTGCAAATGTTTGTCGCTTGCAAAATCGCCTGGTATTGCAAAATTCATTATTTTAGCGTCAAGGATTGCAAGGTTTTCTTGAATTTTCAGGAACGCCAGTGGAAGTCACAGTCCACCCCCTCACCCAAGGTAACCCCTAGACCAGACCCAGCTAAGAAGGATTGGAGTAGGGTAGGGTTCACAGTTGACCCAGGTGAGTGACCCCTTATAAGATGTATTATAATAACTTACACTATCGTAAAATATCTTTATTTAACTTCGTGTTTTATTCTACTTTTTATTGTGTTAATACGTTTAATAGTGAAAATAACGGCTTTGTTAAAAAATGAAATTTTTATGGTTGAAAATACTGTTTCTAAACGTTTCCGGAAATGCTTATGCCATCATCAGTTACGTCTATCTAAGCCCGGTGTTCTCAAACCGTGCGTCGTTTCCATTTTCCAGGGTCGTCGCACAATAGTTCCGTTTCGTGGCTTTATGCTGCTGTATCAATAAACACAACTTCAATAATAAGTTTCCTCGTTAACTTTTATTCGCTGGTGCGTCGCAAGCCCACAAAACTTTCCCAGAGGCGTCGCAACCCAAAAAAGTTTGAGAACCACTGATTTAAGTCGTTCTATTCACCATTAAACTTATTAACAGATCCGTATATAGTGTTCCAAATTATTCTGTTAAGTTCTTTGATAATTTTTTTTCACATTCTTTTCCAAAAGCTAAGATTACAAAAAGTCAATTTTCAGAGTTTAGTCATAAAATTGTATTTTTTGCAGCAAATTACAAGAAACAGAAAACCCAAGTAAAACAAGTTTCTCTTACTGAGCTGTTGGAAGCAGGTAAAGTGGAACTCTTATCAGTTAAACTTGTCTTAGTGAACTATTTGTTGATCTTAGTCGTTATATGTAAATCAAATACAACAAGCTATAAGCCTTAGAATTTAATCTTGCTGGTTGTTATACAGATAGAAGCGCCAGCCAATCAGCGGACGATCTGTCACCACGTGATAGCGACACGTCAACCCCACTAAGGTAATAAGCCAACACAGAGGTGTAAGTCGGGCCGGGTTGGGGCTTTAGTTTCTAAAAACAACGGGGCCTGATTCGGGCCTGACTTCACACTCTGTGTCTGTATTCTTTGAATAAATTTAACTAGCTAAGTAGCCAGTTGTTGGACTTGACCTAATGTCAAACAGCCTAAAACGCCTTGTTCAAGACCAGTTGTCTATTGTGTTTGTTGTCTTGGTCTTTCCTGAGGCTTTAATGTCTGGGCTTGCCCATCAAACTTTCGGGCCAAAACGGGCTTTTCAAAAACGAATCGGGTTCGGGCCCGTTTACAACTCTGGGCACAGATAATATTAGTTACAGAGTAAAATATCCAAGATAGATATGCCGTAGATCTAACCTTAAGGATGCATTTCGATTTCAGAACATCGGTTGTAGCGACCCCTAGCGGACCTGGCGCGATAAAAACTTCCGGCGACGAACCTCTTACGTCACTTCCGTCCGTCGTACAACGTCGTTCCCTTTTCGCTGGGGAATCCCCATCACCGAAACTCAACGGCAACAAGGGTAGAAGGGCTATGACGTCACCGAAGATCAACGATGATTCGGACTCTGACGTCAGCTCCATGATGTCGTCATCAACCGACCGACCAGCTGGTTATGACGCAGATACTTCTACCATGGCTTCAGGTCGTGAAAGCGATAAAATAAAATCCCTTAAGTTTGCCTAAATTGATTTCGTTGTTTGGGTTTGATTTATATGTTTGGGTTTTTGATTTCTATAGACGCCGATGACGAAAGCAGGTCGATTACTTCATCGGAGGCACGTGACTCGAAGACATCGCTACCGGATTTAGTGAATGTGGAAAAATTCATCCTCAAAAAGGAAATGACTTCACCGTTGAAAAGTTCCCCGGTAATTCCATATTTTGTCATTGCAAATATTTCATGTTTAAGTTCATCAACGTAAAATAGCAGGCTTGTTGGTTGTCTTGTGTTTCGACTTTTGTATTCTGCATGTTAAAGTGAATGCTAGAAACAAGTTTACTCGAAATTGCATTCAAACCCCCCCCCCTCAAAAAGGAAATGACTTCACCGTTGAAAAGTTCCCCGGTAATTCCATGTTTTTTCATTGCAAATATTTCATGTTTAAGTTCATCAACGTAAAATACCAGACTTTTTGGTTGCCTTGAGTTTCGACTTTTGTGTTCTGTATGTTAAAGTGAATGCTAGAAACAAGTTTACTCGAAATTGCATTCAAGGGCATAGAGCTGTAAGAGGGCCTGACATTGTGAGCGCAACCTACTACAAGCCCAAAACCCTGCCCGAATAAAAAAACAAAGCCCTAAGTAGGTCCGAAAGTTGGTAATATTATGACACAAATAAGGCCCAGTGTGGAGTCAGACCCGATTCAAGCCTATTCTAATCAAACTTAAGACCGTATACCCGACCCAAAAAGCCCGGCCAGACATACAACTCTATGCCTACTTGCTAAAAGTGTACGTACGTTATTGTAATAGTTTTTAGCACTAATGCTAACAATAGGGAAAAAACAAAACATCTTTAATAAAACGTGTTAGCGATATACAAGATATCCAGTGGTGGGATTCAGCCAGTTCGCACCGGTTCTATAGAACCGTTTCACGAAATTTTATGAGATCAGCGAACCGGTTAGCATTACTGGTTACANTAGCGATATACAAGATATCCAGTGGTGGGATTCAGCCAGTTCGCACCGGTTCTATAGAACCGTTTCACGAAATGTTATGAGATCAGCGAACCGGTTAGCATTACTGATTACTGTCAATGGACTTTTTGTAACAGAATCGGCTAAAAAATATGACGTTTGTGATAGAACCTGCTGACAAAAAAATTTGAATCCCACCACTGAAGATATCTAATAGTTGTGTTTTTGAAAGAGAAAACTAATTTACTTGAAATAAAATTCTCCCTCAGGTCAACAAGCCTCTCCGCGAGTTGAGCCCACTGGAGCGTAGCGACCCGGTTAGGGGGTCAATCACGATGAGGGGAGGCAGAATGGTGATGACGTCAACTCCTGATCAAAAAGGACAGATCACCTTCCAGGTATGACGTCACAAACACTCTTGATTGTGCGATCACAATCACATCTTCCACAATCGCTTTGCATCATTTCACCTCTGGCATGTCTCATCACGTGACTGTTTGCTTTTTTTTGCATGCCACTATGACGTCACAGTCCATATAGTTCATAAGGGGGTTTCATCATTTTACTACTGCTGGTTTGTTTCATTTCTTCTCGAATCAGGGGTTGCGTCACACCTGATCTACCAGCTTTGTAACATATTAATAAAGGAATGTGTGTGGCACAAAAAAGACCGATTAACTCACCCTTTTAGTCGATATTCAAATCTAATTTCCCCTACAAATTTAGTTTGCTAAAATATCGTTTAGATTAACATTTTAATGTAATTGTTAGAACAGAAATTAACCTTTATGCTAACGAGAACTTTCTTTTTCTAAGCTCATGTATGGCAAATGCAGCAATAACACATAGCACAGACAACCAGTATGAGATTAATATTGTGACACAAATTTTGGGGAATTCCCCCCTGGTTCGGAAACACTGAATTAACTTATACTGTGTAAAAACCTTTTGTTATGACTTTGAAATAATGCTATAATAAAAAGAATGTTATCAGCCCTTTCGCGAAATGTATCATGTCAATACATTTTACCATGTTTTAAACGTAAAACGGCAATGTAGTAAAGCACCACTTTAAACCATTTGATTCTTTAAATTAGACTGCAAAACGTCAACAAAATAACTTCGCCAAAATAGCAAGTCCATGATATTACGCCTACAAAGTGATGTCTAAATCTGCCATAAATAACCAAATAAGGCGAAAGCTTCTCTTTGCTTAAACGCATGTTGTTACTATGCACGTTCGCTAGCAACTACTGTTTTTTATTCGCTGCCTTGCCCGTTGCACGGTTTGTAGTGATGACATCATCGATTTGATGACGTCACAATCACGCTTAAGGCCCGACCGACACCTCTCTATCACCTCAAGTGTTCAGTAACTCGAAATTTGTAACGCATAGGAAAGGGAAACCTCTTCAGATGATTCCTCCAAGAGGCGACCCTTCGTTCTTCACATATGGTTGGTATTTTTGGCTCAAGCTTTAATTAGTCGTGTTTGCGCTTGGCTTACGTCATCGCGGTGTGATGTAATTGTTGCTATTACGTAGGAAGTTGCGTTTGGCTTAGCAACCGCTGGAAGTGCCAAAGAGCATTATGGAAACATTAAGTGTGACATAAGAATGCTCCAGGTTCTGTGATTTGCAACTTCCAAACGTATACATATGTGTTTAATTATACTAACATTAATATTAGCAGTTTGATAAGGAAACCATTTTTATCCTGAACCTTTAACCCAATGTTTCCCTCCCCCCCCCCTAAGTGTGACATAAGAATGCTCCAGGTTCTGTGATTTGCAACTTCCAAGCGTATACATATGTGTTTAATTATACTAACATTAATATTAGCAGTTTGAAGGAAACCATTTTTATCCTGAACCTTTAACCCAATGTTTCCCAATCTTTTGAGTTAGTGTCCTCCATAAATTAATCGTTAGAGCACGTGGCCTTCTGCTCATCAAAAAAGTGAATAGTAACTTGTGAAACTTGAAGTCAAGGGCTGTATCACAGAGGATGTTGTCTTGTTTAACACAAGAATGCCTAAAAAATGTCATTTTGACAAAGTTGTTAAAGTTCGGGTTTTCTGTTGTTGGCTATAGATAGGTTTCACTATATTTATGGTAACCTACCGAAAAACAGTTACATGGGCCCCGGTTGAGAAACGCTACTCTAACCTCTATTATCAGGCAGTTCTATCACGTTTCAAAGTATTACACCAGGGCCACTAAATGTATCTTGTATACATTTACTTGCGTCTCGGCGTGTAGCAATCTTGCCTACAGTTACTATATTTCAAACTCTTTAAATGTTTTTTACAAGCATGTGGCAAACCATTTATCTTTTGTTACATGACATCCATTTTTTTACACACCATTCATTCTTGTCTTTGTTATCATAAAGTGATGACCCTTAAATATTTCATACCATCTCCAGTATAGTTGTGTATTTAAGTTTGAACCTAAGTTAAACCGGGTTCGGTTAATTCAGAACTTCTCATAATTAAGACAAAACTTGAGGTAGCCTACAAATGATTCGTAATGTGGTAAAACTTGAACTAATCGACAACGGAAACTGGTCCGGATTAACCGTGGTTTAATTGAAAGGCAACTTTTCAAACAGTACTATGTCCTATCAATAGCAGTTCTGTACAGTTACAGGCCTGTACAGTTTATGCAAATGTGCTCAACACCGAAATGGAGCCGAAAGTTTCAGCACAAACCAAACTCCGCTGAAGGGGGAAGTCCCCCGGCCTTACTCTTGTAAAAAAAAGTGGTTGTATGTGGAAAATTCTCTCAGACAAAGTAACATAATTCCTCACAACCCCTAAATATTGTCTTGCCTACTTCTTAAATAACACCCCAAAAACATGTTGGCTAGACCAAAATATCAAGAATTATGATTTTAAACCCCTTTACTGTGCCTCGCCTTTATGGGAAAGTGGCTTTGAATAGATGCTTAGAATTGCTTAATTCGTTATTGCGATATACAGCAAGGGCTATGTGCAAGTTACAAGATTTATTTACCTATATTCTCTTAAACTGGCTTTTTTAACGTACCACACAAAACAGTAGATTTTTCGGGTTTAAGTAGAAAATACTTCATCATAAATTTAACAATCCGTCAACTTTTCAGAGACGAAAGTGAATTTGGTTTTGACGATGACGTAATAGATCCCTTTGTCCGAATACGCCTCCAGGGAAACCACCGAAAGCGAAACCATAATCTCCACATTGTTACTTGTTTTGTTTCAACCAGTTCATTTAGTTTCCAAGTGCAAATTTTAAGACCCTTTAGCCAAATGCGTAAACTGTATTGAAATGGCAAATGTGCATGAAAATAGTTTTCCATTTAAAATCATTATAGTATGTAAAAGCATTAAGCCAATAAATGATAAGCTGCAGACAGTGCTTAAAATTATCATTGCTTAACAAAATTGAGATATATTGACTATATATTTGTTATTTGGTTCTGTATAGCTGATGTGCATACACTGATTGGTTGTACAAATGGGCTTTATCTATTTCTACTTTTGCACCACATGTTTATTTCCTGTCATTGCCGTTCTTATACGTACATACATTTTCTTGCTAGTGTGTTTAACTGCAAAAGTGCTTATAGGCCATAAAAGTAAGCTATTGATCTGCAATATATGTGAAAGAAATAATAAATATTTCTGCCAAGGTTGCAATCGATCAAGAAACTTTATATTTCCGTACATTTCAACGTGAAGATAGAAGCTTCTAAATTTATGTTTCGAATCATTTTTGTCTTCGATGGTTTGAATGCAGCACAAACTGGTTGTAATATCTCAATATTGAATGATATTCTGCACTCGAAGCTTTTAAACAATCCCCAACTTAAATGGGTCACATTTATTTCTTTATTTCTTCAACTTTATATTCCGAATTCATTGTAACGTATATTCTAACTTGAGAACTTCTATATTGTGCACAATGCCTTTGTTCTTTTGTGACATCACAATAAAGCTATGCGGTCGCTTTGTTCCAGGACATATTGAGTTCTTTAAAGCTTCTGTTTAATGAAACGGGAAAGTTTTGGTGACTATAAAAAGCACATTCATATTTTTTGTTGCCTTTGTAGTGGGCTTGCATATTGTTAGCAATTCCAATCGGGAATTGTTGTCAATACTTTATGTGGAACCAATGCTCATCAAGTTTTTACCTCATAAGCTCGCTTGTGACTAGTTGTTCAATAGAAAGTCGTTACTGCAAACTGAAATACCTAGGTAAGTAATATTTGAATGACAACACATAATTTTGACATCACAATACATAACAATTGGGCTTTAGCTTGGTAAACGAAAACACAAACGCTCTCAAGATCTATGTAAAGCATGTAGACTTTTATCACACTAAAAAATTGAAAATTGTTGCGCAATGTTAAAAACACTGCCAGATAACTTGTGTATGTAGAATACATCATGCAGACGTTTGAACAATCGCTGTTGTCATCCAACGGGGTGCGACCGTTGTGTAAAAATATTCTTTTGTTTCAGAGCAGTTCCTGGAAATCTATCCACCCACGCAAGTGCAAATAAACCTTCATTTACAACTTTAACTGTAAAAAACGTTTTTCCAAATGCAAATACGCGAGATTTACCGTACATATCGGTCTTTGGACTCTGAATTTCTATGATCAAGATGTTGTTGCCGTTTCGCATGGTTGCATGATTGTTCATGCGTATCAAAAAGCGCCGTTTCAATGCAACGAGCAAGTTTCAGGTTTAGGCAAGAAGTTTTAGTTGACAGTACTACAGTTTCGGCCGTTGAGGAACATATGCCAAGGTATTCAAAACAGGAACCATTACAAGAAAGGTATCATACACAAAATATTTTAGAGATAGGATTTCTAATGTAGGAGTAATTAGTCTTGTTGACTAACGAAAAGAATGTGACTTCATTGCCACTGACAAAAGTAATTTTACACTTTTTATGCTGCTAATATCACGTTTAAACTGTACAAACTTGTTTATTTACATGTAAATGGTGGAACTTTTGCCCCCGCGCAAGCAATCAAACTCAAATGTAAGCTTATACTTGGTTCCTTTTCGAATACAATAGCATTGGCATAAGCATACAGTTTAAAAGGTGTTTAATAGCTTTGTTAAAATGATAATTATGCGGCTACTGTAACTGCTGAGTTTTAAGTTTCTAAGCGGCTTTAGCTTGCCACAGATAAAGTACTTGTTGTGTATTTGTCGTTGTCATTCAAGAGGAACGAGTCGTATGTTTACCTATAGCACCTGAAGTTTTACGGTGCTTTGCACAGTATGTTAGAAGCCATTGGACCAAGATTAAATGACTAGTGCATCATATTTTTGAGGGAAACAGGTTGTGCGCTACAATGCTTGAAAGGTTAAAATACCGTGTAACAATATTTAAACCGCTTTTAGTTTTAGAGTTGTTGCGATTGTTTTCCGACTTCTCTTGGGTTGTAGTTTTTGTGTTAGTAGGGGTTTGCAGTGGTTTGCACGAACGCTTGAGGACAGATCTTAAAGATATTCACGCTTTGCATTTCACAGTTGTACCTAATAAAGTGTACCTTGTAATAATGCACAGGCTATGACGTAACAAAGCTTGTTTTGATTTGAATGGTTAAAAGCTGCTGTCCCAAATAGATTATCTGAGACGGGTTATTGCAGAACAAAATTTCCTTACTTCAATATTTGCAGACTATACGTCACCAATTTAAACCAATAGGAAAAAGGGAACTTTCGGTCTGTGATGTGTTCCTCTCAGCGCCAGTATGACAGGGTGTTTGCGGAACTTATGGCTTGATTTCACTTAACACCTGATTTTTTGCAGGTTTGTTAGGTTACACAGCAAACCTCATCCGGACCCGTTTAGACCAAAAAATTGTCCAGATTATGCGAAGATCCGGATTAACCGATGTCGATTAGTTCAAGCCTTACCACATTACAAATCATTTGTAACTCAAGTTTTGGCCGAATTAGGCGAAGATAATTACCCGAATCCGGTTTAATCGAGGTTTTCTGTGTATTAGATTTTGACAACGTCTGCAGGTCGTAACAGATTCCGTATGATAAAGAATGTGACTTGATTTCACTTCATACCAAGTTTTGCAGGTTTAGGTTCTATTAGATTTAGACGACGTATAATAGAGGTCATAACGGGTTCTGTATCATCAAGACTATAAAGCATGATCGCTCTGACAAGCTATGATAACGCGACGAATCGTATTTTATGCCTGCCTGCTCGGTTATGTGGACACTTTATTTGGCAACAAGCTTTGTTTGGAACGGACGACTGACGGGTGCCCATCGAGAAATTGTGAAGTCATTTTACCCGAGGAAGTCGAAATATGTTCTTTCTGGTGTCACTCGATTCGAAATATTCCGAAAGATTGTCCGAAGGACTCGACATCTATTCACGTAGAAGCTTGCTGCGTTGAAACCATTGAACCAGGTTAGCGTTACTTTTTTGTGTGAATATAGTACTGACTAGATCAGGGGTGGGGAATCTGCGGCCTAAAGGCCGCATGCGGCCTTTTAGGGCACTAAGTGCGGCCTTCGATGTCAGAATACAATTTAGGATGTTGATAATACAAATGGTTGCGTACTGGTACACAAGCGATTTCCGTAGTACTGCCAAGAGACCAAGGTTCTACAATTTTACTTGTGTTGCAATAGAACAATTGTTTGCGCATAATCGAATGTCTTAAACTCGTCTGTGATGTCACAAGCTGCTCTTAGATTAATATTGATAAACAAGCGAGTTTCTACGTTAATAAAATCCTGATTGTTGTAGTGAGGGTGAAACTGTAGTGAGGAATTTTATTTAGCGTGGACCGTAAGTACAATAGCACATCAAGCATTCTGTAAGTCAAAAAGTTTGAATGCCACTGTCCTTGGCCTGAGAAATAGTCCGTGCGGCTTAAACGAGTGTCGATAAACCGTTTGGCGGCCTTCACAAACAAAAAGGTTCCCCACCCCTGGACTAGATAATAGTAGGTAAATAGTGTGTATGTATTTACATTGCACGGTAGTCGTTTCATTGTGGCTTTTCACAAACAAACATAACCTGAAACAATGGCATTATTTACGATACATTGAAATGTGTGTCGAAAGCCAGAAAACATATTTAATAGATTTTGGGTTGAAAATCATTTCTAAACCTAAGCTGCAGACAGTGTTTCGACATATAAGGTCTGAGACAATGTTCACTTTCTGCAGCGTATCATTTTTTGGTATGATGCTTTTGCATTTCTAAACCTTTAGTGCAAAATATGGTAAGTTAGTTAGGTTTTTGAACTCTGTCGGCACCTTTATAGTACGGTTGTGAAGCAGAACAAATCCCTAATGTCGGGTTCTTGACACTGTTTAGCACCTGATCACGTGACTGAAACGTAATGGGTTTCCCCCTGTTCAATACGCACCGTCGTTTCTAGCCCTACTCGTTCTGGTTCCGTTTCTGTTTGGTCGAAATGGAACTTGATATCATTCTATAGGAACATTTAGCGGGTTTTGTTTAATTAAAGCGCCGACCAGTTAATCAGTTAATTAAATCACTTTAATCGCCCTTCGATCGTTAGTGTGTAAAATAGATTTAAATGTGAATCACAAACAGCGCCTTGATAGATTTCTAGCAAAAACAACGACCGCGTTTGACCTCTTATGAGTTCAAGGATCAAAGTCCATAAACACTAATTTGCCGTAAAAACGTCTGCTCAAGTAAATTATCGTAAATTTGTGCTTCAGTTTCGCCTAGTTTAACGATATATTTAAGTAGGAGCAAAAGCAACTAGCGACAAAGTCCATGAAAGTTTTTTCTCCTTTTTAACCCTGTTTACTCCTTGGTCGTTTACCTGCTGAAAAACTTTGAAAAAACAAGCCCACGTAAGCTAAGTACATAACTAGTGACCTAGTTTTACAGTATTTGGTTTAAAAAGTAGCCCTCTCTGTTCCTAACCTTGCGTTGGACCAACAAATCAAGTTTACATCGCAAACATAAACTACATCACCCAGATAAACCGATGACGTGATGTACAAGTGTTTCTCACAATCGGGTTTACGACACCACAAGGCAAACGTTGCGACTTGATACGCCCGGTAATAACCCTTCAATTGTCGCTCGACTTCCTGATGCTTATTTGAGTAGCTCGGGTTTTCTTCCGGCTTCCCCCCCCCCCCCCCCCCCAAGAGCTAAAAATTCTGTTAATACGTTATGCCTGGCAACAACAGTGTATTCATTTTAACCATACCATTTACGTGTTCAAAATTTATTTACACATGTAATTGATCAGTACGCTGCAGACAGTGTACACTGTTTCGACATATACGGTCATCTCATCATTGCAACTGGTAACAAAACATTGGCTGTATTGACTAATGTGGCCAGTGTGCATGATTTTGCATGATTTTGATTTTTTTGCATAAATTTGAACGGGTGTGTTGGGCCAATGGAGCATTATATTTTGCATTTACGTATTGTTCTGGCCTTGGATGCGGCATTCAATCTGTCAAGTTAATTTTGTCATTGCGGTTTAGTTTAAACGCAAAAGTTCACGATAAAATATAAGTTAATGTAACTTCAAAATGTATAGTGCGGACACAACTTTTAAAACCATTGCACTGCTGTATGGAATAAGTTTATTTTTGATACGCTGTGTGCTTATTGTCCCCTGTAATCGGGAAAGTTTGTTTTACCGAAATTTCCCGCGACTAGCAAGCGCCTTCCGCCCACGCAAAACTTACTTGTTTTCGCAAAGCTACCGCTCATCCATTAAGCCCTTCGACACGCTTCGGTCATCCTCTTTAAAAATACAAATTCACTTTGATTCCAAAATACAAGCAAATGTTCTGAAAGAATTACGTTATTTGTGCATGATTGTGCAACTTTGTTCGTTTCGCGTAAAACCAAAGCAAAGGTCACTACATTTTCTTAGTGTAGGGGCCAACCTTGGTCGTTTTCTGAATTTAATAGTTTTCAGCTATATAAATTGCAGGTATTAAATTCAACAAAATTGTACGTAAAAATTACGTGTTTAACACCTCAAACATGCTTGTATTTGTTTTTTGTGCATAATTAAAATCACGCCAAAGGTACTATAGGTTAAATCCACGTTTGTCAGTGGTCATAATTTCAAAGCATTCATTACAGGCGACTTTTGAAAACAGATTTGCGCGTGGCAAATACACCAAACCCTAATAATCCGCTACAATCCCCATTTACTTCCCTAAACCGCGCTCGTCTGTCACTTAATCAGGCTTTATCCACCGCTCAACCATATCAAGTTTCCCAAGTTGAGTAAGCCGCACACTGACATCATCTGCTTTAGATTGTTCTTTGCCTGACTGGCGGTTGACAGCAGACTTTTTGGCGTTAAGGGCGAAACTTTCAGACTCATAGGTTACTGTATTTGATTTTAGCGTAATTGGGTCAAAGTAAATTGCTATTAAAGTGGTCTAGGCGTTTTCTACTTCGTAAGACGGCATTTCAGAAACAAACTTTTGCTAGCTTAAAGCCTTCATATATCCATACCCGTACAAAAATTTGATTTGCCTCTGCATCTGAGGCCAAACATGTATGTAATTTTCCATACATCAGTTGCAACTGTGCAAAGGTTTTGTATTTACTCGTGTTTTGAGAAGTTAATTGACAATATGTTCGACTAATACATTCACAAACAAATGTAGCATGGTAAAAATAGACACAATCATTGGCAGCAAAAACGGTCTATTTTTAACTTTGAAAACAATGTCAATCTGAAAGGATTATTTTTTCTCATATTTTTTTATGTGCATATTAATCCAAAAGAAATCTTTGTGCCTTTCTACAATATGTTACTCACTTCACTTCACAGTTGTTTATCAACTCCTCGCAATCGCTGTGTCACGCTGCAGCTAAACCTCGGAACCACGAAACGAACCCTGTGTTTTTGCTACTGAGCAAAACACCCTCCCCCCTTTGCAGCTGAAAAAAAACGAATGCCGCCTGCACTTATATATTACAAACAACACTTTTTATTTCGCACCCTTGAACATTTTAAAATACCGCCAATTTTTGACAATAAAAATCTAACTAGTTCCACTCAAGATAAGTTGCATTAAAACGCTAATAACTCCTTCGTTGCCTCAAACGACGCCAAATAACCCATTCTAAAGTTAAAACTTGCTTTCTTTCGCCAAGCAAACTAAACGTTCCGCAAAATAACGCACCATTAAAAACGTCAATTACTGCATTTTTATTTTTGCCACTCAATCCATATTTAACATTAAACTATGCCACTCAAATTATATTTTCCGACAAAAACGAAATATTTCTTGTTTTGCAGAAAAGTTGTCCCGCTACAGAGAGCTGAATTCCCTGGTTCTAACCTGCAACTTCATCTCCACCCTTACAGCAAATACCTTCGCTAACAATTCCGATCTCACTTCAATCAATTTGTCCAACAACCGCTTGACTTCCATCGATGCTCAGGCATTTCATGGTGAGATTAACTGGCACGGATTTTACCCATTACCGGCACAGAGCGATGAAAGTTGCAAGCGGGTCCGAACCTGAATTCTTTTCAGATTAAACCCAGTATTAGTCCTGGAGGTTGAGTTGGATCAACGTGAAAGTACGATATAAATGCGGTCGTGTGTAAAGTTGGGCCAAAAAATTTCCATTCAATTTAAGCCCGAAACCAGACCTTTGTCGCACTACAACAACGGACGAAAATTTGTGAAAACTTTATGTTTTATTTTACAACAATAACTGCTTTAACCTGTGTTTCTTAAGCTTTTTTTATACCTCTGATGTTAACAATATTTTGGTTTTAAGCAATCTAGCCATTGGGTCACCTTATCGCTATGAAATAATGTACTATAAAAGGCATAAGTAAACAACATATACCGTACAAAAGGGATTCCAAAAAATTTGCTTTGCTGTGTCACTTTTGTTTTATTAAAACCTGGCTTTTCGGTTGGGTTTGAGCTTAAGTTTCACCAAAACAGGCCTGACTTTACACTCGGCTACATTTGCGTCTTCAATTCACATTGGTAACTCTAGCTTTCAGGCGTTGTTTAATAAATCGTTTAAGTCCCTTATTTCAGGCCCACTTCCAACAGTGATTAGAAGTGATTTCTTATTATTCCATTTTCTTTACAGGTCTCCACAAACTTGAAACTCTGAACTTGATGCGCAATCAGCTGGAGACATTACCTCGCGGAGTTTTTGCCAGTTTAACAAGTTTGAGAACTTTACATCTGGACAGAAACTTGTTCCAAGTGTTTGATATCGGATGGTTCACTTCCAAAGTCGGACTTCGGGTTCAATGTTTAAGTTTAAGTCACAACCAAATCTCAAACATAGTAGGTAATTCAGGGATGTTGAAAAGTGTTGAAATACTGGATTTGACCGGAAATAAGCTAACCACGTGGGATGCTCGACCACAACTACAAGATTTGAGGTGTGTTTAAAGTCTTGAAACACGTTCCGCTAAAATTAGTACGCAAAATATATGGCTTGTAACGCTATACACGGATCTGTTCATAGGTTTACTGACGAATGTAATGGCTCAATAATACAACGAATCGTTTACGTGACTCAAGTAGATATAAACGGGTGTAACTGATGTGGCCCTTCATATCACTGATGATATGAGCATTTGCCGAAACGTTTGAACAATAAAACATGTCGCTTCTTACGTATTTTTGGGCCGTAATATTCGTCATTTAAATATATGGTCAATGAAGATCAAAGTAAAAGTTAGTATATTTCAAGTCAGTGCACATCTACGGGTCACCACACAGTAAAATATGCTGATGTAATATTTTATGACAATTTTACTTTCTTTCAGATAAATACCAAATTTCAACTAAGATACTAAAAAAGTCAATTTTTAGGTCCCTTGATTTGAGCGGAAATCAAATTTCTTCAATTTCGAAAGGCGCTTTTCCCAATCACAACCTTCGAGATATAAACTTAAGTGAAAATTTGATCACTTGGCTGGATCCTGAACTGTTTGAAGATTTAAGGCAAGTTTCACATTAAACCAGAATTGAAACTATTTTTTTGGTTTAGGGGTTCACAACCCGGGGTGAAAGTTGACATGTTTTTGGGGTAAAAAAAAGGAAGGAAAAAAGTTAGTGTCAAATATTAAGGTGAAAACGAACTTGGCTACATTTTGCTTTTGCAAAACCGCAAAGAGTTATATACGCGAATTTAAAGTAAGTTTTGCCTTAAACAGGAACCGAAATTGTTTGTCTAGTTTAGGGTTCAGCAACTTTTTAAACATCGCGTGTCAATTTACATGTAAGGCACAACTAATAATGGCTTTGCGTACCAACATTATTGTGTGTAATAGGGATTTGCGTCACCTGATTTAAATAGTAATCAGATTTTTTAGGACTTACGCATAATCACAATTTAAATCATCTTGAATGGCAACCTTAAAATTTGAATTCCTCAAAGTTTTTCTTTACAAAGTGGAAGACTAGATAGATAATAGCATATATTGAAACATTAAGCATCCCTTTTTATATATTCGTGTGTTTTGTTGTTCCAGGTTTTTGCAAGCCCCCCCCCCACAAAGTGGAAGACTAGATAGATAATAGCATATATTGAAACATTAAGCTCTTTTATATCCCTTTTTATATATTCGTGTGTTTTGTTGTTCCAGGTTTTTGCAAAAGCTTGCCTTAAAAAACAACCGATTCACAGTAGCGCATCCGCAGTGGTTTAAATACATTGTTACAAACAACAAAGTACACCCTGTGAAAAACACATATTACAATTTGAACCGTTGGAAATGTGATGATCAGTCCAACTGCGTCATGCAGGTAAGCACCCATGTATATGACATTTGATTTGTAAATTACCAAAGAAACTTAAAACAGGAAAATACAAAGATGACAAGACGATTTCGGTTTCTAACATAATCTGTTTAATTGCATAGTCACAGTACGCCAGGCCTGTTCAAGGCGACATTTTGAAAAAGCCGGTCTCCCAATCAGTCCCATATGGCAAGGCACAGGTCGTGGGATTCGAACGCACGACAGGAGTCTTTCCGGGACTCGCGCTTTACCAACTGACCAAAATAGGCTAAAGTGATTCGCCCGTCAAAAGTCGAATCACAAGCACTGTTGCCAGCCTTGTATGCTGAACATGTCAGCTTTATAGTAGAGGATCGCCAGTTCGACCATATCAACTTAACCCAATATTTTTGAGAAGTTCTTGGATCACAATTTTTTGTGCCCTTTATACACACTGGTATTACAATAATACACTGCCGCAAGCATTTAACATACAATGTTGTGTACTAAGTGTTAAGGCTAAAAAACAGCTAGAATATACTCAAGTGTCAGCTAAAGTCCTGCTACAATGCCATATTGTATTTCTCATGTGTAAACAATATTATAACTTTGCTTTTACCCCCGATTACTGCAAACACTTGTTTTTTATGATCAGAGTTATCTGAAGGAGACCAGCACAGGCGTGTGGGCTCAGAGTGACGTGCCGTTGCGGGAAGTAATCAACATCTCCTGTTATACTCCTGTTAGCTTACGTGGCAAAAACCTTATGGATGTGAATTTGAGTGATTGCGCAACATACGAAGAGTTGGTAAAACCCAGAATTGCCCCACAGAACCACCGAGCCATGTATTCCTTGTTATTACCCATTGGACTCTGCTTCATAATATTTGCGTTTTTCTACGCCTTCGCGCGTCGGCGAAAGCAGCGCAAACGACCGGCTTCTGAGAGCCAAAGTGCCGAGGAATCCAGCTCTTTGGGCGACGTGGAGCAACCGGAGTCGGACCTTGGTAAAATATCCGACGATTCGCGGAACGAGGAGGCCGAAAGTACCGCTTACTTTAACGTTGGACAGGATGGTCTGTTGCCATGTCATCAGGGACCTCCCCTTCCACCGCGGGATCCGCCATATGAGGAAGTTCAAAATGAATCCCAATATTTCAACATCGACCTTAGAACAATAAGTTATTATTAGGGCAATTATTTTTTTGACCTAAAAAACGAAAAATTTTGACCTACAAATTGAAAATTTTGACAAATTTTGACCTTAAAAAATTTTTTTTTGACAAAATTTTGACCTATGAAGAATTCAAGTAGTTAAATTACGCATTATCGTTCAAAAAGTTAAAATATAGCTGTAGGCTAATCCAACTAGAGCGAAAGAATGTACAAAAGTCTAACAGAAGGGCAAAAATCTGAACATAGACCTAACCTATTCTGAAAAGGGAATGAGCTGATTAAAAATCACTGCCAAAATTTTGCACGTTTTGAGGTGTGTTGAGCATCACGCCATATCAACCTAATTGTTTCACTCACTTGATGGTTTATGATTCGCAATAATTGGGCAATGGGCCAATTACAACAGTATAAAGTAGGTTACAAGGTGTAAAACGAATAGTTTGCTGGCAGTGCAACCTCTACAACACCACGACAATGCAGTTTGTAAACAATTTTAACTTTGTAAAAATTTTGACTTTGTAAACAATTTTGACAATTTTTGACCTATTCTAAAAATTTTGACAAAATTTTGACTTTTTTTGACAAGTCAAAAAATATTTGCCCTAGTTATTATAATTCATCCAACTATTTCGGCTGACGACTCTGAAGCCACTTCATGTACACTTGTTGTTATTGAACGCTTCTTTGCGCTAAGCCCGAATCAAGCCGTTTTTATCAAATCTAAGCCCGAACGCGACTCGCAAACCTGCCTTACAACCCTTGTCGTTGTATATGTTGTGTGAAATTTCGTGTACAAATGTTTGTCGATTTTCTGTCTTTCTGTTTCCCAAAGTTGGATTTTTTCATGTTTTCGACAAAAAACTTTGTCATTTTTGTTAAATTTGTATCTCAGTGGCATTTTTTGATTTGCAGATTTACAAGGTTATGTTTTTGCAATAGGCAGTTTTTTATTGATTTTTTACCCATTGTTGCACGATAAGTCATAACCGGGGCATTTTCTTGTTTGAAGTGCACTTTACAATAATTTGCTCAAATGTACAATGTTTTAAAACAGTTTTTCATCACCCCAAATTGGTAAACAGTTTTAGTGAATCAGTCACCTTACTATGTACAAAAATATTTTTTATGCATATTGTTGTTGTTTTTTACAATTTCTTCAAAAAATCTTGAGAGTCACTGTTGGTTTTTCAAAAAAATACTTAATCATCAGAAACGCAATATCACTTAACACATTTTTTGGTACATGTTTTGTATTTCCCTTTGCGAGAATTGTAGAGAAGACGTTAGCTAAACTTCTTCTTGCAATTTACTTTTTTTACTAATTTTATTGCACAATTTTGTGTTGTGTCCCAATCCACTTATCTCCGAATACAACATATTTATTCAATCCTCTTTTTTCCTGTATCGCCTAAACTTTTTAACCAGTGGTTCCCACTTTTTATCTACGAATTCCTTTCTTAAAAATTCAAAACATTTTCATTCCTCCCTAATAGACTAAATAGTAAATGCTAAACTATACAAAGATTATTTACAATTGGGCCCTTTATTAACTTCACAAGTTATAATCCCTGAGAACTTCTATTTACAAACAGCATAAACAAATTATACTTCCCTTCGGCCAAGTTGGGAACCACTGTTTTGAACAACTTTTTTATCTTTACTTAACACGCACTTGCGGAAAAAGTTGTAAACCTTTATTTTATTGCCTGACTGTTTTGTTTTTTACAGTTTACATAAAGGTGTTGTTTCTTTCGTCTACTTGTTTTGCAATGAAATTGTGTTTATGTTAGTCAGCCTCGTTTTAACTTTAGTGCGTTCAGAAGTTGATTGACTAAAACCGATTTAAAAACAACAATGTACAATTATTCAAATAATTAATGCCATTTTCGGTAAAGGTAAATCTGAATCAGTTTTTCGTTTATTGCTGTCAAGTCCAGTAAAGTCGTTGTTTTGAAATTTATAAAGTTGTGGCTGAAGATATTGGAAAGCAAAACATATCTTTTTATTCTGTTTTTTTTTTTTAATCGGTTTCAATTTTTTTCTACTTAATTCAGGGCTGTGCAACCTAAGCAGTAAAGACCACAAACAGGTCACAGTATCACAGACCACGCCTTTATATAACACAAGTTGTTCCTATTTTCTTTCGTGACAAACCGCATGTAATAAGTTAACAGTTGTCAATCAAAAAAAGCACTGGTCCAATTGATCTGCTGGGAAACAATATACCATTTTTAATCGCTTATTTAAGGTCGATTTTTAGAGGTCAACAAATTATAGCCAATCCGGATTTGGATGGAATCGAAGAAAATACCCCCCCCCCATCTTTACTTAACACGCACTTGCGGAAAAAGTTGTAAACCTTTATTTTTTTGCCTGACTGTTTTGTTTTTTACAGTTTACATAAAAGGTGTTGTTTCTTTCGTCTACCTGTTTTGCGATGAAATTGTGTTTATGTTAGTCAGCCTCGTTTTAACTTTAGTGCGTT